>BHFT01052120.1:0-49491 GCA_004320025.1 Laticauda laticaudata
GGCAAAGGTCAGCTTCAGATGCCCATGATTTAATACAACGCCGAGTGACCTCAAGGGGTGGGCGGGAACGCAAGTCTCATCATGGGGTTTTCCAGATCCAGACCCCCTAGCCCGAACGACAACCAAAGATGTGCCCTACTTCATTTGTGTACGGTGAATGACGCCTTCTCCTCAGAACCTACCTCATGAAGCCCTACACTTCCAAGATACCTCACCCGTGTCGGAAGGGAGAGAAGGATCTTCAACTACAGGCTGTCCAGGCCAAGAGGGTGGTGGAGAAACGGACTTTGGCATCCTGGCCAACAGGTTCCCAGGTACTTCTTCACCCACCGATGCTTGCACGGTCTGCCAAGACCGTGAGGAGGAGCGTGGAAGCTTGCTGCATCCTGCGAAATCTCTATGCGCACCGTACCAGTGTTGCCGAGAACAGGCTTGTGGACTGTCAAAAACAAGGCTCAATGGGGAATGGAGCCTGGTGAATGGAGGCCGAAGGACTAAAACCTGATAGACACTTGTGGATGTACAAGGCCCCAACAGAGCTTACGTGGAGGAAAAGAGAGCAGCGCAACCTTCTGAAACACTGGTGCAACTCTCCAGGCTGTGAATCAGTGGGTGACAAGACAGGATGATATATGCTTAATGGTTGCTTCCTTTGAGCCTGTCTCATCACACTGATGAGATTGTGCCATGTATGTTGAGGTGGCCTTACAATGAAGTAAGGCATTTAATAAAGAGTTTTGTGGTTATGTTGAAATGTGTGGATCAATGATTAAATTGTTATGATTAATAAAGGGCCATAGGTGTGGCAGCTGGGAGGGTGGACCATACAGTCCACTATGCTTGCACTGGAGGTTATCTATGCCCACAGCTATCATTACCCATCCCACAGCTTCCATCCCACAACTTCCTTACCAATCCCACAGTATCATTACCCACCCCACAGCTATCCATCCCACAGCTATCCTTACCCATCCCACAGTTCATGCTCAAAGGCTTAACCCTTTTTGCAAAGGTTTCCCAACACTTTATTAGAAGTAAGAAAAAAAGGAACCACAGTGTGTGTAAGCAAAGATAGAGCCTGTGTATTAATAGACAAAACTGTATTGACTTTGAGTTAGAAGAAAGCAAAAATGCCCCAACGCTAAATGTGTCTTTAAACTGAAGAGATAGAGGTGAAACAGGTTAACAAGCAGTTCTCTTGGCCATCTTCTTCTCAATCACATCTGAGGCGTGAGACCCATGTGGTCTCAGATGTAACAGGCCGCCAGGACTGTGCGATGTGGAGTCGCTTGCTGGAGTGGCTGCTCTTGAGAGGTTGAGCACCATTGCGTGGGTGCCTCGGCTCCCCGAGGAAGTAAACGACGGAGATGAAGGCGTGTGCAGGAGTAAGCCTCAGAAGGAGCTGGGACTCATGGTCGCCTTAGAGGTTGAGAGTGCTCACTTCCTCAAGGGGACGTGGATGTAGATGCGTTCGCCCAATCACATGAATTTACAGAGTTGTTCTGAGGAGAGCTTGGCTGCATGGGTGTGGAGGAAAGGGGGATGTAGTGGGGCTGTCTGTTCTGCAGCTGGATCACGATGAGGGCGTCATGTTAGACGTCTGTGTGCGGTCCGAGGAACCTGGTCTGGACTGATAACGGGCGGAGCCTCTGACGTGTGGGAACGCTCTGGGTCAGGGTTAGGCCGCTCAGGGGTGCTGGACACACCATCTGGAAGTGCGATTCTGTGACATCGAGGAGCTGGGGGGGAGGAGCCACGTACCGGTGCGTTAGCAGCGGTTCAGCTTGATGGGCTCCTAAGCAGGTTCGCTGGGCGTAGAGCCGTGGTGTCGACTCGATTCCTTGTCTTCGCTTCATCGCCTGGTACTGGGCTCGGGCATGTCCATGAAGGCAGCCAGCGTACATATGAGGGCTTCGTGCTTGGACGGATGGGTCATGTCAAAGTGGCGAGCTGGAGAGGAGATCTGTGCTTGCTTTGTTCCCTGATCTCAAGAGGACAGTGGGTTCTGTTTTCCCTCCGGTCTGCCTCTCTGCCTGCTTTCTGTGGAGGTGGACTGGGTGTGGCTGTGGGTGGTCTCTGGTGGCTGCCTCTTTTTGTCTTGCTCCATCTGGAGACAGGGATCCTCCATGTCCTCTGGCATGGGGTGCCAGCTGTGCGGAGGGGGTTTCACTGTTTTGTGGGGCCCTCCAAAAGACACCTGCCTGGACACTGTAGCGGTCTCCTGGGCTGGGAATGTAGGAGTGGGTCTGCTGTGGGCTGTCTGAGGAGAGGGTTGACAGAGGGGCTGCTCCTCAGTGTGGATCTCACCCTCCAGGAAGCTGCAACCTGGCCGTGACATAGGTCTCGCCGGTCAGTTAGTTTGACAGCGGCCTGCCCGGAATCTCTTCAGGTGCAGCTTGCATACCAGGTGTCATATGCTTCAACTACCCAGGAGTACATCTGAAGTGCTTAGCCCAGGTCCTCGCCTTCTTGTCTCCACGCTGCCTGCTTCCCTCTGGTGGTCGTGATAGAGCCTGTGGCCCTTCCTCACAGGTACTCGTTCTCCCTCAGCCATTCCAGCACCTCCTCCTCATGCGTCCTCGGAAATGGAGTCCTGTTTTCCTCTCCCCCTTCTCCTTGCCTTGGTGGTCTTCCTCCCTCTGGCAGGGCTTTCAGGCCTTCAGCAGCAGGGCTTTGAGGGCCCTTGGGCTGGTCCACCACAGCAGCAGCAAGCAGGAAAGAGCACTTATGCCCACAACCAAGCAGGAGAGCACTAGCCAGCACAGGCAGCACCAGCAGCAGGAAGAAGCACCAGAGCAGAACACCAGGAGCGAGCACCAGTAGCAGCAGCAGCACCAGTCAAGCACCCAGCAGGTCAGAGTCCAGCACCAGGGGGTGGGATTGTGGTGCTGTTCCTTTCCAGGCTGGTCAGGGAGTAGGGGCACAGGCCTTCCTCTCCTTCACCCATGGTGGTTCTCTTCAAGGATTGTCTCTGGCAGGCAGCGTCTTTCCTCTGAATCGTGACCTGCTTGCTGAGCTGTTATCCTCTTTTATCACAGAGGCTTCACCATCATCCTCCCCCCCGGCTTATGCGCAGTGAACGCTTTGCATCCACTCGGCATCTGCGTATGCATCCTAATAGGCGTCCATGATGCATCAGTGTCATCCGCTATGCATCCGCTACGCATCCGTTCCTTCCGTACGCGGTCCGCTTCGCTGTTCCCCCCCGTGAAGCCCTGCGGATGTGTCATCCGCTTTTCCATCCACTTTTATCTTGCTAGGCTTCCTACGAACGTCCGCATTACATTGCCCGCTACCATCCTTGCCCCACGGTCCGTTTCTTTCTGTTGTTGTTCCGCTCTGTTTATGCAAATTTGGGGCACTTTTGAGAACGGATAACAACGGATGGAAAATTTGCTCATCCGCTGTGTCCTTTTTTCATACGTTTTGCATCCGTTGGCCGGTGTGACCTAGCCTTAATCTGCCTAGTAAGCTGGAAAGAAAATATATTTGTATAACAATTAGGAAATGTTGTTCCTGATGCGTTGTTATATTTCCTATGATTTCTAGTATTAATGCTATAGTATTTTTGAGGATTACAGGATACTAAATTTAGAGGATTCATTTAAGAGTATTACAGTAGTTAGTTCTTGAGGGAAATTAGTAGGGTTTAGTATAATTACTATATTATTGGCTACTCAAAAACCCAGGGACCTGGGCCAGATGACATAAACTTATTTATAGCTCTGCTGAGTAATAATAATAATAATGATGATGATGATGATGATGTAATCATAGAATAATGATATTCTTTATTCTCCACTTTCCATTCTTTAATTTGTGCCATGCCACAGAATTCATTTTGAATTCTAATAAAGAATTATTTTTCAGTTTGTATCTCTCAGACTGCTGCTGAATGCAACAAGAATAATCTGAATGTGGGCAGTCCAATATCATACTCCAAGGAAAGGGACAAATGTGATTTTAAAAACAATTATTAAATACAAATACAAAGTTCTCCAATCATTGCTAGTTGGTTTAACTTCATTAATTACCTCTAGGATTTAAAACTGATATTTCTTGTGAGGGTGGGTTTTTTTTTGGGGGGGGGGGAGCAGGGAGAATGGTTATAGACTAGCAAAACACAGACTCTTTATCTTCTCTGTTTCCAAGGAAGCTTTTATTACAAAAAAAATTAAGAAATACCTTCAATCTTACCACTTATTACTAAGCCTCTGTTTTTTTATTCTGTACTTAAACATTTACAACTGCCCTTCCTTAACAACCACTCCTTTAATGATCATTTGAAAGGATGAAGGCCTTGGAAAGGGTGCTCTATGGCATATAAAAGCACTTGCAACCATTGCAAAACGTTGAACACACCATGGTCATATGAATGTGATCTGGGTTCTGAGCAAGTTGCCAAATGCTCTGCGGTCACATGAAGGCCATTTGCAATCTTCCCTACCACCCTCCCCATTAAGTCATTGGAGAAACCAGCAGGGAAGTTGCAAACTGCTGTCTAGCTGTCAAGAGGACTCTGGGAACTGACTTGTCTCTTGTCTCTGGGAGCTGGCTGATCTGATCCCTGCTTGGTTCTCAACATCTGAAATCCAAGCAGGCACAAAACTTCTTTCCCCATCTTTCCACAGAGGCGGGAAAAGAATTCCAAACTCCATGCATACTTGAATCTTGGTCGCCAAAATTCCATTATGCATGGTCCCATATTCCCCTCTTTCTGCCTCTGTGATGTTCTGTTCAGAGGTGGGGAAGAGAAGGACTCCAGGTTCCCCCACCTGCCTGGATTTCCAAACATGCATGAAGCCCGAAATCTTTCTCTCTCCTGAGGAACTCTTCAAAGAGACAGAGAAAGAGAGACCTCAAATCCAAGCATGCAGAGTCCAAATCTCTTTCTGACTCCTTGCCCATTTTTTCCCTTTTACTTTCAAAAGGGCTCTCTGCTGAAAGTGAATCTCAGCTCTTGGCTGAGAGCTCTGAGCTCTCGAAGGACAGCCTACCAGGGAAGAGTAGAATCTCAACTCCACATGTAGTTGGGATGTCCTTCTCCTTTACCATTAGATGCCTATTGAGTTGATAACTACAGTACTCCCTCAGCTGCATATTGTTCCTTTCTCTTCTCCCACCCAACACAAATCTTCCTCCAGACACCCACACTCTGATGCTTTCAGTATTTTCCTTTCATAATTGGAATCCAGATGTGGTGTAGTATGCTGTCTTAATGTTAAGGAGAAAAAACAAGGAACAGCTCATGCTGGCCACTGCTAAAGTTTTTCTTTCTCATGTCTCAAAATATGGGAAAAAATAGGAAGGAAGATTTTTCCTCGGCTTTGGAAGAGAACTTACAACAGTGCTACATATCGACCACTTCTCCCATGTATGATGAAGGACAGAATGTTAAACAGTATCTGTTTAATGCAATCTTTGAGTAGTTGTATTGAAGAAGCTTTGTTTTCTCTTCTTGCACTAAAACAGAATGGCTGTAGGGCTGCACATCAAACCCACAATAGAAGAATTATCTAATATGATGTCACAGCCCTAGAGTTGTTTTTTATTCAGTGCTGAGGCAAGTTAGATATGAAGCAGATTGAGAGATAGTCCATGTTTTGGCAGATACCTTGTTTGTCATTTCACTTTCTCTCTTCCCATGATGCATCTGTAGTGACCAGACAGGCCAGTGATAAGAAAACAGTAACTGATGGAAACTGACTGAAATTATTATAAATTATCTATTCCTCTCTCTCTGAATGAACACATTGGCTATAGGTCAACTAGAAGCACTATTCAATTGCAGAAGAGGATGATCCAGATACTGCTACTTCTTACTTTCAGATTTTTTTTTCTGAGTTAGGCATGAAATGCACTAATGGCCTAGTGATGGAAATAGATGGAAATATATACTGTACGAGGAACATGGTTTTGGCCAGCCATTGTTGGCAGGTAATACATGGTACAGGTACAAACTACAGCAAAATAGGCTCTTCATTTAGTTTATTTTTCTCAGTGCCACATCTGTATAGAAATAGTAGGTCAAGAAGTCCTATCAATAGTTCCATGAATAGGCAGTCCTCTCTTATTGATCACAATAGGGTCTGGCAATTGTGTTGCTAAGTGTCACAGTTAAGCTCAATGACACATGGCCACACCAACTTATGATTCTATGGTTAAATTAATAACTGCTGGTTGTTAAGATTAATGTCATATAACCACAACTTGCAACTTTCTGCTAACTTCCCAATTGATTTTGCTTGTCAGAAGCTGACTGTCAAGGTCACAAATGGTGATTGTGTGTTTATAGGACACTACGACCATTGTAAATACATGCTAGTTGCCAAGCATCCAAATTGTGATCACATGACTATGGAGATAATGCAGTGCCCACAATTTTAAGGCTACAATTTTTCAGCATGTCGTAATTTTGAATGATGGCTGGACAAGTGATTATATATTTATATAATAATTGAAATGGAAATAGGCTGGTTTCAAAGCAAGAAGAACTGATGGCAGATGGACCAAGGCAGTCATAGAATGGATCCTATTTGATAAAAAGTGTCCACGAAAGAGACCTAAAACAAGATGGATCGAAAACATCAGCAAGTATGGTGAGCCCAACTGACAAAAGAAAGCTCAGGACCATATTGATTGGAAACATGCGGAAGAGGCCTTCATCCTGCAGTGGATAAACAATGGTTAAGATGATAATGATGATGAGATTATTAATATAGTTCTTTATGGTTAGGCTTACCATTGCCTTAATTATTTTACTAAGGGCTGCCTCATTAAAAAATATAATGTTACATGCTATGTAAATATAAGTAAAGTAAAACAGACTGGAATGTTTTATTTTTGCTCTGAGCAAAAATAAATTAGACAAATAAATTTAAAGTTTAGGTGTTTTTCAAATAAATTTAAAAGGAAGAAATCACTCTAAAATCAGGCTGAAAAGACAGTCGCTCTTGGGAGGCAAAAGGAAAAGAAATGGTTGATTTTGAGACCCCTGTTATTTGTATAAAAAGGGATGCACAGAAGCTCCTACACTATGAAGGAATTAATGAAGAAAATTGGATTTTCAACTTGCAACTCATAATTTTATCAGCGTGTTCAGTGAAGTATGATGGAAGGCTCAGGGAGCCTTGGGACCTTTTGGCAACAGTCTCTGCTTCTTGAATAGACACAAATTTTAGAGATCTACTATCAAGCATTTGATTCTTAAATACCTGATTTTTTTAAAAAATCTGTCATTCTGTGGCACTCAGAAAATCAATAAAAATTTTATTGCTTTGTCTCTGGTACTCAAAGTCTCAAGTTGTTTCATAAATTAACAATGTGATTTTTGTCCTCTCATGCAAGAGTTCCAATTTGGCCAAAGACTCTTGTTATTGTACATATTGAGGAAATTGAGGTATTATATCTTTCCTGCAGTCTTGAAAATGAAAATAGGCTAATTGTCCAGCTAAGACAGGGCAAAGATAAAAGCAGTGGTGGGTTGATTGGAAGAAAGGATATTGAGCAACAATTCATAAGGCAAACTTATATCAACTATTACTGAACAGGTTTTTTTTAGAAAAGGTGGGATTTAAAGAAGGAGAAACTGACTAGGAGCACCTGGAAAAATATGAATGAAAAGAACAGAGGGAATAAATGTCATTCAAATGACAACAAGGCAGGGTGAAAACAAATATGTATACAGACACAGTCTGTAACTTTATTAAGTCATTTGCAAGTAATGGAAATCATTTGCAAGTAATGTTTCATTTTTATGTTCCTGGAGACCTGTTACTGATGCAGAGATATTCTATGCACCAGGGAAGATCCATGTGAAGCTGCAGCCAGATTCAAGGGAGAATCACTATTTGTGGAAAGCTTATAAAGCAATAAAATTACAGTAACCACCTGCAGTTCTTGTACTAGATGACTTGTACTAAATGACAGTCTACTCTAGTTTGTCTTTTAAGTGGCAATAGTTCTTCAAAATGTATGGCAGAGGTTTCACAATATTCTTAACCAATGGCGGAAGTTATTATTTAATGGAATTACAATTTAGAAGAATGCTATATACAGTAATTTCCCTTCCTTGAAAGAATGTGAAATGATGGAATAACAGAACAATAGAAATAAAATTTGAAGAACATTGTGAAAAATTGCATCTGGAATAATTAGTATTTACTGGGTAGGCAGAGCATATGAAAGCTGGCTAGGTGACTTTGGGCCAGTCAGTCTATCTCAGTCCAACACACCTCACAAGGTTGTTATTGTGGGAAAAAGAGGAGGAGGAAAGTGTGTTGGATATCTTTGCTGCCTTGACTTATTTGTAAAAAACAACAAGCTGGGATACAAATAAATAAACATAAATATTTGTTCCTTTCTGATCCTATATCTGCTGTGGAATAAATGTAATATTTCGAATTGGCATACATTTTTTCTGCCATAGATAAAAGATATTGGGTCAGAAAACCAATATTAAATTCTTGAATGGCCAAGGATTAATGCAAGGTGACTATTGGGATGTCCTAGGCAGTTATGGAACGACTAATATATTTTTAAAAGTCAAGTGGGGAATCAAATGATAATTGTGCATACACACTGAAGAGTCTTTTGTGATTTGGCTGCTGTAAACTTTATGACTCGTAGGGGAGATTTTGCTGCTTCATTTGACTGGCTGAAAATTCCTTGGGGAAAAAGTTCTGTCATGATACTGTCTCTTCAGCTAGAAAAAGAAACTAAAGTTAGAAAAACCACTTTAAAGATTTAGCCAATATTAATTCTGCCTGCATAACTGTCGCCTATAATAACCCAAATGTGCAGCATCCTAAAATCTCTTAATTGGCCTTAGTGTTGGCAGGCCTTTTGAGCCCAGCAGAATCTCTAGCGTTCAGCAGTTTTTATGGAGAAAACTAGCCAGAGAATCAAGAGATGAAATGGCTGCCTTATAAATTCTGACTGACCTTGAGAATCCTCATTTTAACAAACTCTGGAAAGCTGATCTAGGTAAGAACATGAAGCAAAAGGAGCAAGTTCAGTTTTTTATTATTTTATTATTTTGAGAAAGTATAGAATAAAACTTTCAGAACTTCAGTGAAAGAGAAACCTTAAGGTATCTCTGCATTATTTGCCACTTACAGTAGATGTTTAGCTTGCCTTTCATCTCAAAGTGAGTATTGTTATAGACAAATGGCAAAATATGCCATATTTTAGTCAGCTCATAATAAAAAGAACTTTATGCTAAAATGGACATCTATTTGTTTCTGATAATTATAGTGGATGAAAAACGTGTCTTGTTTTACTTCAGTGAATGACAGAAATATGGAATGCAGGATAAAAAAACACCCCAGTTTCAAGGTTGCTATATGAACCTATTTGTTAAGTGCAAGAAATCGGGAGCTTGGGTTAGGTCCAAAATGAGTACAAGTTTATTCCATACTAATTTTAAAGAAGAATATGAACTACTAATGACCAAGGCAAACTGGCAGTAGATAAGAGTCAACAGAATTCAAGAAAGGCTGGACTGAGATCTCTTGTGGGTGTAAAGGATTCCAAGCTGATGACATGCTTGACCCTCCCTTGGGCTCAACATGGTTATCCATGGTTTGCTATGGTCATTGGCTTGAAATTACTCTTGCTCTTTCCTGTAGATTTGTTGATATGAAGTGTAAATCACTAGTTTTTCAAGTTATAGTTTGTTGAATAATTCACAATTGATTGGGCTCACATATTATGCTAAGTCGAACCCAGAGAAATTGCATAATGGTTTTGTGCTATAAACATAGTCATTACTTTATGACATCTGGGCGGGGAGGTCTATACAAATTAAGATGGGAAGCATATATGAAAGAAAGGTTTTGTTATTGGGAAATGGTTTGAATATGCTGATATCATTTGAGCTTCTTTTTGGAGTACCATAGTCTGTAGCAAATTGTAGATAACAATTACCTCTTCTAAGCCAAATTAATATAAGATATTGTTTTGGCTGTTTAAAATAATTTGATTAGGTATTATTTTATGAAAGAAAAACTTATACAATTATAAAATAAAGATACACTAAAAAAAGCTGCAGAAAATAAAAAAAATGATGAAAATAGAAAAATAAAGAAATTTCCTCTACATCCTCACGAGTATAATAAATATTAAGAACTTACCACTATATCTTAAAATATATCAAATATCTCTTCCTTTCATATCTTTATAGTTTCTATAAATCCACCTCTAAAACCTCAACTCTCCCTATTAAAAGCAAAAGTTCAGTAATAACAAAAGTATTACAAATTATTTCTGTCACACCCTATTTGAATCCATCCTTTTCCTTTCCCTTTAAATACCCTCTCCAGTTTCCTCTCTTCAATTAATTCAACTTCAATCCTGCTCAAAAAACAAACATTAGCAGATGTCCATTTTCATCCAGTTCTAATCAAGAAGCTATTAAACATCCTCCCAAATAAAGAGCCCATTATTTTAACCTTGATCAGATAAATTAATTTCTTTTTTCTGTAAAAAGTCTTTAAAATCCTAAAAGAAAGCTTTATTATTTGCCTTTTCATATTTTCCTGCCCTCTCCAAGTTCTTTATCTTTAGCAAGCCCTCTTTGTACTTACATCATAACTACTTCAGCAAACCCCTCTTGTAAATTCAGTACAAGGAAATAGCCCAAATCATTCATCTGGTTTATTTGTATTCCCTTTTCCAATTTTTGAGTCATCTTTCATCTGTAAATTCATTTTTTCTGTCTCCTTCTTGCAAACTGTGATTTTTAATTCCCCCTGTAAATCAGTTTCAGTTTTATTCAACGGGGCTTGATCCTCTGCAGTTATACTAGCCAACACTGAAAAAGAGTTAAATAATTAAAAATCTCCTGTGCCTTGAGTCAAATGTTTCTTTTAAAGTAGCCATCTAGTGCCCTCTAATGTCTATTTTCAAAGGCTTTTTATCAGTACAATCAGGTTTTTCTCACTAGAGATGATCCTTTCAATCAACATCAGAATCTTAAATCAAGCCTCCAATCCATGTGAAGCTTTCCAAAATGACAATTAATAATCACCTTTCTGTATATTCCTCCAAATACAGACTTTTAAACTTAAAGTTAAACTGTTCCATTTTGTTTATAAAAGGGTTGAAGGATATTACCCAGTGATTTTAATAAAATTTGCAAGTCTGAAGGTTCTTAATCTTTAAAGAAAGCCAAGGAATAAAAATAATAATGTACGAAGTGTTTAAGAGATGAGCCACTTGAATTTAGAGTTTATATAGACAGCATTAGCAGTTATAAGCTCGATAGAATTTCATGATTCTCAACTGATTGCAATCTGACTGCAAAAGCACAATTCCTGCTGCCCACTTGCAAAAAAACAGCTGTACGGATCATATGTGGGTAATCTGATGATTTCTCTTTAATTTGAGAGAAATTTTAGCTACTCAGTTCCTGCGGTTGGTCACTGTTTGAGCCACAATGTATTCCCTTTTAGAGGACCATCAATTCACAATGGCTCATGGAAGTGTCTCTTTATGACTCACTGTAATGGTGAGAAAAAGGAAAAAAAGCTTGTCCTTCCTCCCCAGCAAATATAATCAACATTAACAGTTTATCACCATCTCTTAACAATCAAGTCTTAAGACTTCATCATTCTATCTTAAATCAACAAAAGTTCATTTAGGTTAGTAGAAATAACAAAATACAACTGTACAAATGAAGTGTACAATTACATTGAAACCTTTTTGAATCCTTCCTTTTACATTTATATCTCATTTTCATTTAAAGAAATCTCTCCCATCTCATTTTGAAATAAACAAAAATTTTAAACCATTGTCATTCAATCCGACTAAAAAAAAATCATTAACCTCAGGAGAGTTAACATCCTATCTGAATAAACAAACTCCTTAAAAATGTTGCCATACAGTCCTTAACTTAAAAACCCATTAGTTGTTATCTGAAATAGCAACCCATTTGTATCTAGCTTAATTAAATAAACCAAATTTGTATTCTTTTTTCTTCCAGCAATCTTTAGTTCCCTCAGTGTTCAAGCATCTGCTTTTTTATACTCTGTTTATCTCTTCTCTCAGTATTGTTGACATCCTTATCAAGCCACTTTTGTAATTCCAGTAGAAAAAAATATATTATTTACATTCTCACTGTCGTTTCTCACAGAATCTTTGAGTCCTTTTTGTAAATCTATTGTAGAAAAACTATCTACATCACTCTTCTGGTTTGATTTGCACATTCTTTGTAACCATCAAATCATTACCAGTTTCATTTATACATTCGTTATTTCCATCTTCTATCATTTTTAAATCCACATGTAAATCAGTTTCAGTTTCATTCAGTGGAACTTGCTCCTTATCAATTTCTTCTTCCAATTCTATAATAGAAATAATTATATATTAAGCCCATTCATCAATTATTTCTTTTAAAGTAGCAATTGATATGTTTATTTTCGTCTAGTGCCTTCTAGTGGCAACCTTCAAAGTCATTTTATCAGTTGTTTAAGGTAAAGATAAATCTTTTTCCTTCTAGTCATTTCCAACTTAGAGGGTTCTGCTTATCTCTGATTAACAACCAAAGAGCCAACGTTGTTCAAAGATACTTCCGTGGTCGTGCAGCCAGGATGACTGGTATATGCCAAAGGTGTACAGAATGCTAGTACCTTCCCATCGAAGTGGTACCTATGGTATTTATCTACTTGCATTCTTTTAATTAACCTTCTTTCATTTAAACCCTTCTGAACTCTCAAAAAAAATAATCTTACAGATAGTTTGAAAAACTATCTTCCAATAGTTTCCATGTTGTATTTTGCTCTTTGCATTTGAGCATGGTTATCGTTTGAGCAAGAGAGAAGGTTTCATCAGAAACTTTGGCTTTATCTTTCTTTTCTTTTTTTGCCTTGTCAGATTGAATATAGTTGAAACATTTCTTCAAATCTAGTCACTCTTTATATCAGACTCTCCCTGGGTTTTATTTTTGCCACCATAGACTAATATGGCTTTCCTACAATATCAACACGAGTCTCCATAATAATCATAGTTGAAAGAACAGGATGGGTGTGAATACTGTCTTTCAAGAACAAGCTGCATATTTTTTTTCTGAAAAACATCCAAGCTGATTTTTTAGCAGCTAACCTTGACATTTAGCACAGCTGTCAGGTTGAGTCATTCCATCTGGGTGCAGCTTCTCTGTGACTGTTTAGGAAACCCAGGAGACCAACATATCCAGTTAGCATCCAAACTTTTATTGGGCAGAATTTAATATAGTACTATATATATTTTCATATTTTGTTCATCATGCTTAGGACATGAAAGGAGCCTCCTTGAAGATTGTGTTATGTTTGTCAATCAGGTGTCCTCTGGGCATTGGTGTGGTCATTGGCAAATCCTTTCAGTCCAGAAGCACCTTCGGTAAGCTTTGTGGGTGTTTCTGACATGAATACAGATGGACGTGTTGGGATATTTTATAAATTTTAATATTAATTTACAAACAGTAATACATCAAGCTAATCTATGGAAAGATTTGATTGATTTTGGCTTAGTGTATTGTGTGATGTATGGGTTGTCCTACATTTTTTATCACATGAAGGGAATATTTCAAATGACACTCCTTTTCTTGTACCAAAATTTTGAGAGGTCTCAGTCCTCTTTTCTTCCTATCTTACTTACTCTTCTCATTCTACACCTATATTGGTAAATAGCTGAGCATTGTAAAATCTTGTTTAAAACATTTAATTTACTCTAGGATGCCTGAATGAGCATTTTACTTATTTGAATGATCAAAATGCTTTTTTGGGGCTTTCTTCATTTCAAAGATTGAAACTTTTTCCTGAAGGTCCACAGTCTGGGTCAGATAAAGCTTGAATGAGATAGTTCAGGCTAATTAGCCACTTCAGTGTCACACTGAAGTATCTTTATTAACTTCAGCTTGGAGAATCTGCATCCTCCAATGGGAACCAGTCTAGAAAATGTTAGGACTATATGCAGAGCAACAAAAACTTTTGGAAAAATGGTAAACTTATTTCTGAGTGTGTTCCTCTGTGTGTGACATACTAGAAGATATATATAGTTTTTATCCTGCTAAAATGTACAGTATTTTGCAATAAGTTTTGATTCATCACTCAAGTGCCTCAATTAAAATTGTGCATGTCCTAACACTGTCACTGTTGCTTATAATGCTATGCATTACTGGTGCAGTAATGTTTAGGTATATTAAAAAGTTTGGGGATATCATCCACATTTCAAATATTGTTGGGTTCCTTAAACTGTGTAAAGTATCCTTCACCCAGCTCCTGCACAATCTTTTGTTGCCAGTAACTATATAATTTCATGCTATTCAAGGTAATGCTATGTGTGGATTTCATGACTGGAGGTTTTTAGCTCTTTCTGAAGTATAACATCAAAATCAGCCATCCACTTCACAGTTTTAGAGATATTTCCATTGTTCAGCTGACCTGAAGTGTCACAAAGTTCTAACTTTTAAATAGTAAGTATACTTGAAATAGTAACGAGTCTTTTCAGAACATTTATCAGTAAAAAGAATAAATCACAATTGACTGGGTTCACAACTCATATTAAACATGTACCATGATTTACAACATGCAAATTCAAAGTTAAAGAAGCTTAGTATAATATAGAGATCTAGTCTCTCTTTATTTGTATGCGGATTCTAGAAGGACTCCTTGAAATGTACTTAAACACAGAATTGAGAAGATAGGATTGTTAAGTCCCCAGGCATCATAGAGGACATCATAAAAGTGTGAATGAATGTTGTTTTGAAGTCATGTCCCGGTGACTTTTTCTTCTCAAGACATAGATACATATTTCAGTCTCAGTTATCCTTAGCTAAATATATTTCTGAAACAAATATTTAGTAATGAGCAAGTTGATTTATCTTTGTTTTATATCTGTCATGGAAGAATATTCTTCAAGAAATATAATGAAAAGCATGTTGTTGGAGAAAAATCAGGCTTCTGGAATTCTTTATATATTTGTGTGTAAATGTCTTCTGGAAGCATCAGGTAGGCTTCATGACTGTGTCTTCTGTGTATATGTGTGTGTGTGTGTGTGTGTGTGTGTGTGTGTGTGTGTGTGNTGACTGTGTCTTCTGTGTATATGTGTGTGTGTGTGTGTGTGTGTGTGTGTGTGTGTGTGTGTGTAGGGTTTAGAAAGAAGCTGCTGCCAATACTCCTAGCCACTGCACATCTGCCTTTCCCATAAGAGTACATTACAATACTTTTTCAGGCATTTTTCTCTCTCTGCAGTTTCTAGCCCAAGGCATAGCAGTTTTAAGACTTGTGGACTTCAATTCTCAGAATTCAGGAATGCTGGCTGAGGAATTCTGGGAATTGAAATACACAGGTCTTAAATTTGTCAAGGTTGAATACCTCTGTTCTAGCCTGTTCTGACCTGTTTTTGAACTCTTTTTGACTGAATTCTCCTTTCTCACTTAAATGTGATTCTTTTCCATTTGATTTTTGAAGATTTATCATGACAACAGAAACATCCCCTTGACACAATTTCTTTCTGACTTTCAATTGTGTGAAAAAAATGTTGCTTTCTTTTCAAGAAAGATCAGTGAATAGTAGACTCCATTCTGATCTAAGTCTGGTTTCAACCATGTTGACTATATATTGTTTATAGCATTCACCTTGAGTTATCATGTTTTCACGAGAGTACATCCATACAGCAGTGTCTGCAGTAGTGTCAAGCATTAAAGATTAGATCTACATATGAAAGTCTAATCAAACTAATTTATTGATAATCATGCCTATGCACAAAAATGGTTGATACTACTTGGGGTTAGATAAGGGCCAACAGAGGAGGTTGGACGCTTGTGATTGTGTAGGAATTCTAAGGTGATTCCACTTTTAACTCCACCCCAAGGTTCTATCAATCCTCTTATAAGTGGAGACAAAATAACAGAAGCAACTCCATGCATAAAGGGCCTGTCACATAGGCCGACGCATGCAAAAAGTATGTAAAAAGGACACAGCGGACAAGAAAATTTTCCATCCGTTGTTATCCACTCTCAAAAGTGCCCTATTATTATCTATTACAACAACTTATATATATACGGGGTATCTCTATGTATTCTTTTATGCTCCATCGGAAATTATTATCCATAGGAACTATACATTATCGTTGGGAGACACCCAAATGCGGAGGGTTACTGTCATCTATAATGTTATCTGGTATGCCGGTGGAGCCGATACGAGTCGTTATTGGCATCACGGAATGCCGACAGATGCCTAGCGGATGCCTAGCGGATGCCTAGCAGATGCAAAGCGTTCATCGCGCATGCGGGGAGGATGCATGCATCAGCCCGCGGATATAAAAGATGCAGTTCGCAAGCAGGTCACCATTCAGAGGAAAACTGCTTCAGACACATCTCCAGCCAACAACCAGGGGAAGAAGAGGAAGCCTGTGCATCTTCTGCCAGCCCTGGCAAGAAGAGACAGGGCCACCATCCCACCCCTGGCCCTGACTCTGCTTCTGCTGGGGCTTCTGCTGGTGCTGCTCCTGGTGCTGTGCTTCTGCTGGTGCTAACTCTGCTGGCGCTTGCTCCTGTACTATGCTTCTGCTGTGTTACTCTGCTAGTGCTGCTCCTGTCCCCTGGTGCTCCTGGTGCTGCTGGTCAGTTACTCTGCTGCTGATCCTGGTCCTGCTCGTGCTGCGTTCCTGCTGATGTTCCTGGTGCTGCTGGTCCTGTTGGTGCTCTGGTGCTGCTTTTGCTGCTTACTGTTGTTGCTGCTGCTGGTGGTGGTGTGGTGGAGCAGCCCCTAAAACTTGAAGCCCCTCAATGAGGGCCCAGAAGGCCTGCCAGAGGGAGTGAAGAGGCACACGTGAGAACAGAGAAGGAGGCAATACTCCATCGAGAGGAACATGAGGATGAGTGCCTCGAATGGCTGAGGGAGAATGAGTATCTATGGCAGAAGGGACACAGGCTCTATCGAGACACCAAAGAAGCAGGCGGCTTGAGAGAAGAAGGCGAGAGCCTGGGCTACACTTCCGGAGGTCCTCCTCGCTGGTGAAGCACATGACACCTGGTACGGAGAGCTGCACCTGAAGAATGTCGGCCAGGCGCCGTCAAGCTCACCGACCAGGAACCTACGTGATGGCCAAAGTGCAGCTTCTTGGAAGGTGAGATCCGCCCCCGAGGAGCAGTCCCTCTTGTCTACCCCCTCTCTCAGGCAGCCCACAGAGAGCCAGTCCTCTTCTGGCAAGAGTCAGCTCCTGTTTCCAGGCAGGTATCTGTGGCGGAGCGCTGGAGACCCCCTATGCAGTGGGAGCACATTCCACCAGAGAACCAACCCCACATCCACCACCAGCTCCACTTCTACAGAAACGGCAGAGAGCCAACTGGAGGACATAGTCACACTGTCCTGCTGGAGATCAGGGACACCATCAAAAGCAGCGTAGATCTCCTCTCTCAGCTTGTACACACCGACATACCATCCTCAAACTGCTAGCTCTTCCTCACCTGCGCTCAACCAGACCCTCTATTGACATGTCCGAATCACATACCTAGGTGATAAAGGAGAGACACCGGTCTTCTGCCACAACCTCCAGGCCAGCTGCTGAACCTGCTCCGACCCAGTCCAGGTCTGCTCCTCCACCCCAGGTGATGTCACAGCCCTTCCAAGGCTTCACAAGGCCCTCACCTACCAAGGCTACGGCTACCGAGATTCATTCCAGGCACACAGGCCAGCCCTTCCCAGTCCAGGCACAGTCATAACTCCTCCGCCACAGGAAAGTGGCAACTGTCGGGGGTCTCCGTCATGGGAGGAAGCGAAACAGACGTGGAACGGACACGCAGCGTAGTAGCATGACGTAGAAAGGATGAAAGCGGATGCGCAGTCGCATACAAACATTAAATGGAAAAAACTTCATATAGGGATGTATCTCGTATCATCGAGTGGATGCAAAAAGGAC
Organism: Laticauda laticaudata; assembly: GCA_004320025.1. NCBI lineage: Eukaryota > Metazoa > Chordata > Lepidosauria > Squamata > Elapidae > Laticauda > Laticauda laticaudata. The sequence continues at coordinate 17,902 of BHFT01052120.1, forward strand.
ACATAGTGGAAAACCTATATATCTACTAAAAAGGGGAGAGCAACTCACCTGGATCTTCACTTTCAGTCCAGCCCTGCCCCCCTGTGCAGACCTCTGCAGCCTTCATCTGGCTCTTGCTCTTTCCACAGCATCCATGATGTCCACCATGGATCGTAACACACTCCTTTTGTAGCCACCATCGTTCTGCAACAGTGCGAAGCCATCTACAGGCTCTTTCAACTGTTCTACGCGAAGAAAAGGAGGCCAAAAGCGTCTGGGTCCGAAAATGGATAGGGAGAAGAGCAGAGTACGGACTGTACAAACAAGCTGTGGTGAGCTGAGGAACGAAGACACTGCTGCATTCCAAAACTTCATGAGATGCCTCCAGCCTGTTTGACGAAGGTGTGTGAGTGGCTGAGACCAGGTTGACCAAGGCAAACACCAACTTCCGGCCCAGCCTGGACCCTGTGGCTGAAGTGGCACTGACTCTCGCCACCTGGCCTCCGGACCACGTACAGGAGCATTCAGTACGCCTGGAGGTGCCACACAACACCATCAGCATTGTGGTCAGAGACCGTGTGCAGGCCACTCATCGAAGAATACCTGGAGAGCTCCTCCACTGAAAGAAGCTGGAAGAAAGTTGAGAGCAAGTGGTATCAGAAGTGGAACTTCCCCCACACCGTTGGAGCCATAGATGGCAAGCAGATGGCTGCCAAAGCTCAGCCAATCAGGTCCATTTATCACAACTACAAGGCTTTCTTACAGCATCATCCTCTTCGCCAATGTCCATGCTAACGTACAAGTTCATGTTTACATCGATGCTTCATGCAACGGGTCAGCTTCAGATGCCCAGGTATACATAACCACAGTCACCTCAAGGAGTGGGCTGGAAACACACCTCATCATGGGCTCCCAGATCCAGACCCCCTGCCCACACGATCACACAAGAGTTGTGCCCTACTTCATCGTGGGGGATAGACGTCCTTCTCCCTCAGAACCTACCTCATGAAGCCCCACACTTCCAGATGCCTCAACCCTGAAGAGAGGATCTTCAACTACAGGCTGTCCAGGCAAGCGGGTGTGTGAGCAACGCGCTATTTGCATCCTGGCCAAGGTTCCATTTGTACTTTCTCACTTACCATGCAGCTCCGCCTAGAGTACCTTGTGAGGAGATCGTGGAAGCTTGCTGCATCTTCACAATCTCATGTGCATCCGCGTACTTCAGTGTTGCAGAACAGGCACGGTGGCATACCACCGAACAAGCAATGGGGGATAAGACACTGTGGTATGTGCAAAGCCCAACAGAGCTTCAAGTGAAGGAAGAAGCAGCGCAACTCCTGAGACACTGGTGTAACTCCGCCAGCTGGAGGCAGTGGAGTGGCAAGACAGGATGATAGATGCTTAATGGATGCTTCCTTGAGCCTGTCTCATCACAAGTGATGAAGATTGTAGCCATGTTTTTGGAGTGCCCTACAATGTACAGGGGCATTTATAAGAGTTTGTTTATGTTGACATGATTACATTTTATTGATAACTAAAGCGGACAAAGTGTGGCACCTGGTGAGGAGGACCAATACAAGTCCCACTATGCTTGCACTGGATGGATTATCTTATCCCACAGCTATTACCCATCCCACAGATATCCCTAACCATCCCAGCAGCTATTACCCATCCAAATTATCCCCGTCCCATGCCACAGCTATTACCTCTCCACAAGGACCCACTAGCCCCACTCCCACAGCTTATTACCTATCCCAAAGGTATTATCCCTGCCCATCCAACAAACACTACTTCACAGTTTCCCAAAGTATCCTTGTTCCTCATCCGCACATGCTAATTACCTCCCAAAGGTATCCCTGCTACATCCCACTGCTATCTATTAACCTCATCCCAGTAAGCATGCAAATGGCTATAAACCATTTCTTAAAGTTTCCACCAAGAACTTTATTGACTAAAAAGAACTGAAGCAAGTGCTGTGAAGCCGAGAGATTATATCTAATTTAATGATAAAAAAATAAAATAATTTAAATAAAAATGTAAAGAAAATGACCTAAGTGTACCCAAGCAAAAGATAAAGTCATCATGGTAACAATCAGTCTCTGCTACTCTTCTCAGTTCACTCTGAGGCGTGCCCAATAGTCTCCCAGGGGTGAAGTCCAGGTGCTATGAGGTGGCTGCTGCCTGGAGTGGCTGGTCTGAAGCGCGCATGGGCCTGGCCCTGGTGGAGGACAACAGGGATGGTGTGTGTGGAGGAATTCTCCAAGCCTGGCTCAGTCCTGTGGATTTTGAGAAGCCCCTCCTCCAGGACCATGGTTGTGTCCCAAGATCGATGACAGATGTTCTGAGCCGCTGGCTGTGGTGTGGGAAGTGAGGGATGTGTGGTGTGAAGTCTGGTCTCCAGTGAGCTAGAGCGTGAGTGCGTGTGGCATTTTGTGCAATCTGTGGATTGTGCTATCGTTGTGCATCTGTTGCGTGGTGTGCATTTGTGGCAGTTGTGCAAACTTGTGGCGTTCGGTGGCATCGTGTTCATTGGAGGCAGTCCTGAGTGGCATGCAAGTGGCATCGGTTGCCACTTGTGGCGATGATAACCTGTGCCTGACTGGGAAGTGGCTGCCTGCTAGCTGCTGAGCTCCTGGTAGCCGTAAGCCCTTGATTTAGTGGCGCCTGTGGAAGCTTTGAAGGGGCAAGTGACCATTACTTTGGTGAGGACAGACCTGGACTGGTGGAGCGTTCAATGCTTGGTGCTGGCAGGTTGTGAAGAAGATCGAGCCATGTCTTTCACCACCTGGTACTGGTTCCGCATGTTCATAGAGGTTGGTTCACATAGGTGAGGAAAGCGGTTGGGTTTGTAGATGGTTTGTCGGTGTCTGTACCCCAGCTTTGAGAGGATGGATCTACGCTGCTTTGATGCTTCGCCTGTATCTCCCAGCAGGACAGTTGTGGCTCTGCCCCTTCCGTTCTGGCTCTCGTGGCCTGCTTTCTGTTGGAGTGGAGCTATGGGGGATGTGGGTTGGATCTTGTAGAAGTGCCATCTCCTTGCTTGCCACTGCATCAGGGTCCTCCACACGCTCCGCCATTGGAGTGTCAGCTGTCGGGGTCTCCGTGGTTCATTGGGATCGCTCCACACATACCTCCTGACACAGGAGCTGACCTTACCAGAGGAGGATCTGGCCTCTCGCGGCTGCCTGAGAGAGAGGGTAAGGCAGAGAGCTCTTTCCTCTGTGACGATCTCCACCTCTCAAGAAGCTGCACTTGTCTATCACGTAGGTCTCTCTGTCGGTCGAGCTGTGAACCGCGGCCTGCCAATGTTCTTGGAGGTGCATTTCGCCGTACGCCAAGGTGTGCATGCTTCCACCAGCCGAGGAGACCTCCGAAGTGGTAGCCCTAGCTCTCCGCCTTCTCTCGTCCAAAAGAACCGGCCTGCTTCCCTTTTGTGTCTCGATAGAAAGCCTGGTCCCTTCGCCGCATAGATTACTTGTTCTCTCCTTCAGCCAATTCTCAGCACTCTCATCCTATGTTCCTCTTCAATGGAGTATTGCCTTCTATCTCCTGTTCACGCTTATGCTCTCCCCATTCTTGGGCCCTCATAAGAGGCCTCGAGGTTCTAGGGGCGCTCCACCACACCATCACCACCAGCAAGCATCCCTAACAGAACAGTTAGCAGCAAAAGCAGCAACCAGCAGCACCGAACAGGATCAGGTCAGCAGGGCAGCAGAGTAATTGCACCAGCAAAGGACCAGCTAGGACCAGGATCAGCAGCAGCAGAGTTTAAGCACCAGCCACTACACAGAGCAGCCAGACTAGGTAAGGAGTACACAGCAGGGACCAGGAAGCACCAAGCGCACAGCAGACAGGAACCAGGAGCACCAAGCAGCACATAAGCAGGACCAGTGAGCAAGCGCCAACAGAGTAAGCCCCAGCAGAAAGCCCCAGCACCAAGGACAGCCGCCAGCAGAAGTAAGCCCCAGCAGAAAGCACCAGCACGAGGACAGACGCCACAGATAAGCATCAGCAGAGGCCCCAACACCAGACAGCGGCCCAGTAGAAGTAACACCAGCAGAATCAACAGCACCAGGAGCAGCGCAGCAGCAGTAAGTACCTTTTAGCAGAAGCACCGAGCACCAGGAGCAGCGGCCAAAAATGCTCTCAGCACCCAGAAATGTCCTAGCCCGAAGCCAGTCAGAAGCCCCTACGGCAGAATGCAGAGTCGAGGGCCAGTTGGTGGATGGGATTGGTGGCCCTTCCTTCTTGCCAGGGCTGGCCACGCAGAATGTGCAGAGGCTACTCTCTCTTACTCCCCATGGTTTGTTAGGCTGAGCTGGTTCTGGCTGCAGGTTTCTTTTTCCTCTGAAAGGTGATCCTGCTTGGGATGCTGCTTTCCCTTTATATCCGTGGGCGCTGATGCCAGCATTTCCCTCCCCGCATGACGCTGTGAACGGCTTGATCCCTAAGGATCTGTAGCATCCGCTCTCATCTGGTTCCTTCTTGTGCATCCGCCTTCTCTGTTCCCCCGCAAAGCCCTGCGATGGCCATCGCTTCCATCTGCTTCCATCCGCTAGACTTGCCGTGGAGATCCGCTTTACTTCCTGGTACATCCTCCCCCTCCGTCCTTCCTGTTGTCCGCTCTGCCTTATGCAGAATTTGGGCATTTTTGAACGGTAACAACAGTATGCGACATTTTCTCGTCCGCTGTGTCCTTTTTACATACGTTTTGCATCCGTCGGCCTATGTGACAGGCCTTTAACATTTGCCCATGATTATCTGCAAGCCTGTGTTATTGGTTTTCCATTGTAGACAACTAAGGAGAGAGAAGTGGAAGAAATGAGCATTTTGCATTTGTATAAATTGTACAAATGGGAGTTTCTATCATGGAAATGGAAGACAGACCTTTTGTTTGTTTTGAGTTTGATAGTGTGTTTGAACACGTCTGCTGACATTCACAGAATGAGAGAATACTCCAGTCTGACAAGGCAGCCAACGGCATAGCTGATGATTAATTACCCTTTTTAAATTGCAATTATGTCACTCATCAAAACCTATGAACATTAATTCCCGATTTGCTGCACCAAAAGCTAAATAGAATGTAGGGCTGTTAGACTTGTCTGACTTCAGGGACACTAGCAAAATGTAAGTGTCAAAAAAAGAAAGCCTGATGAATTCTTTCTGTGCTGCTTTTTTCAAGAAAAAAAAATCTTATCTGTGTCCTTAAGATCCTCTTCCCCAATTTTAGCTTCCTTCATTAACCTTGCTGCCAAAAGTAGACAGGCTACTTAGGGAGAGTGAATAACTTTCCTTAATTCATTGCTTCAGCAGTCTAAAAAGAATCACATGCTCTTGTTACAATTTCTGGGTTGTCAGCCGTGTTGTCACCTTCAGGTTAGAGTTGTGTAGGAACACATCTTCTGATAAGCATGGACTGCATATCAAATGATGTAGAGTCATCCCCTCACTTTCTGCAGCCTGGTTAGTGCTTTGGAGACAGAATGATGCAACCCATCATTTTAGAATGCCCAGTTGCTACTTATTGGTATTGCATCCTGAAGACTAGTACTATGGTGGCTGGCTGGGGAATTCTCCAAGTTGAAGTCAACACATCTTAAAGTTGCCAAGTTTGAAAAACACTGCTTGTAGACCAGGGCTGTCAAATTCGCAGCCTGGGCCTGGAATGCATCACGCGCTGACCAGACCCATGCCCAGTTTAACAAAGGGGAAAAAAGCCCTGATACGTTATGTGATGCCACCATGATGATGTGAGTTTGACACCCCTTCTGTAGACCATATTTAATGTGAGCATTCTGACATCAGTGGTATTTTGGTTGGTTAATCAAACAATTAAGTTATGAATCTAAAACATAGAATTTTTTTCTATTGTAACCTGGGCTACGGGTTATATTTTATTGTGAATGAAGATACGATCTTTCTGAGTTCTGCTCTTGAAAATAATCTCTAAACCTACCACAAAAGTAGCATTGTAATTGTTTCATATTGTTTAAGAAACGAGAATATATACTCTGTGTAAAAAAACAACCCCATTCTTTTGAAAAGTTTTCTTCTTTCCCTCCTCCAAGCTTGTCAGATTGTTTTTTTAAAAAATGCTTTTAAGTAATTAAAGTATAAAGCTTTTAGGAATCAATGATGTGTGCTTCTAAAGCTTTGTTGTACCATGTTCCCTTTGGTGGATGCATAATCCCCTGTTCCCTCAGGCAGATGTATATGAGAACAAACTCAAGACACTTATGGGAAGACTACTTTTTGAAAGAAACTGACAGATGGTATGCAAGATGCAGGGCTGTGTGTTATTTGAAAAGATCTACTATTCACAGTTTTGTGTGTATGGTGTTGTGATGACTTTTTCTAAAGACCAATCTGACCACAGCTTACTATGCCTTACAGAATAATTTGGGAACCAGTCAAATGCCTTAAACTATTGTACAGTTCACTCAAACAATCTCATATATAGGTGGTTCTCATTGAATAGCCACTTTCTCAGTGAATGTTCAAACTTAAAATGGCACTGAATGAGTGGTAGTTATGAGGGAGCCATAATTTTGGGAATCAGTACTGTTTTTTCAGCCCTATCATAATTTTGATAGGTTGCTGAATGAATAATGACTTCAAAAATTGAAGACTATTTGTACTTTAGAAATTTAATATTTAAATAATATTGCAATCTTACAATCATTATGTAGTAATAATATAATCCATATATGCTTATTTATTTGCATATAATTAATATGTTGAGGACAGTAAGTTATGATATATAGATAGCATATGTTGCATTTGTGTAGTTATTTAATTGTTATGCAGCTGGTCAAAGTTTTATACTTATTTGAAAAAGTGGAATAATAAGTGGGCTAATTCATACAATTATGTATGTGTTTGTGTAGAAGCAAAAATGGCATTTTTTCTCTTTTATTCTAATTGAATTGGCACATGACAGACCATGTAAATAGATTTTTAATTCTTTCAGATTGCATTTGGGTATATAAAGGCATTGCCAGTGATTGGTAGATTGGCTACTTAGTATTCAAAGTATTATGCCTCAATTTAAATCAACCCAAAAATTAACCCCGGAGTCTAACAAAATGCTAAAACATAAAGTTTCTTATTTAGCAGGGAGATTTATTATCATTCTGGAACGTATTGTAGTACATTCAGTGCCCTCATTTGTTTTTAAGGAAAAATAATAATTATCTCTCTATATATACTTATCACTTGCTTATCCAAACAGATTCTGAGTGACTTAAATTTCACTATTTTTAGTAAGAAAAGCTCTTTTCAACACGGGGTTGCCCTTGAAGGCCACCTGAAGCTTCATCTGGCAGTGATGGACATATCTTGATATTGCCCATGTAACACCTATGGTTTGTGAGTTGCATTGGTTGCTAATTTGCTTCCAATGAATGATAGTTGTTTATCATTACCTATAAAGCCTTATATGATACAGGCTCTGTTTACTTGAGGGGAACCACCTGTCTCCCATAGTAATATTCAGTCTAGTTGAGTTGGTGTGCTTGGGTTCCATTAATTAAATAATGCCATTTATTGGGACCTTAGAAATCCACCTTTTCTTTTTTAGATATATATATATATTTTATTGGTTTTTAAAAACAAAGACAAACAAAACATAAAAACATCCAGCTTTCTTCCATAAGTGTACAAGCAGTGTATTGGTTGGTTTACAAATGTTTTGTGCATCAATTTCATAGTCTCAATTATGGTTACATTATATAATAAATCATATTATCCATCAAAAATTGAATACTCCAGTATTATTATTAATTTGTCATTTGACTGTAATTTTGTTCATTCATACTTTGTGAGATAACTATACTTTACTTAGTTTATTTTATAACAATTCATGTAATCCTCCCAAATCTATCCTGAAAACATTTTATATATATAATAAGAAAAAGAAAAGAAATACATCTTTATACATTCATTATTTTCTAAAATTCTACATATTCTATTATTGTATTTTANTCTTCTTGTTCTCTAATTTCAAATGTCAATCTACTCATTTCAGCACATTCCAATATTTTCTTAATAATTTCCTCCTTTGATGGTATTTTCTCATTTTTCCAATTTTTAGCAAATACAATTCTACCCGCTGTTAACACATTTACAATCAAATAGAGCTTCTTTCTGTGGCCCCTGATGATAATCTCTTTAATAGAAAGGACTCAGAGCCTTTCTCTCAGAAGTTATAATTCTTGATATTGTTGACTGAAGAGTAGCCACTTGGATAACAGAGTCCACTAGATGACTTGGGACCTGAGTCACGTAGGGTTTAAAAGTGGCAACCAGCATCTTGAATTGCAACTGGAAGCAAACTGGCAACCAAGAGGACTTTCTTTCCCCTCTTCCTTCCTTTGTAGATACAGATTGAGAAAAGTCAAGAGAAAAGACTAAATAAAGCTCAATGATTCTCAGAGCAATCTTTGCTGATTGAGAGACAAAAGCAATTTATTTTTTATTTTTATTTATTTATTTGATTTGTCAATCACAAGATAATAGGTATAAGTAAATACATAGTTATGAATACATGCAATGGGTACATATAAGAAAAATAAAAGAAACAATAGGACAGGGACAGTAGGCACATTGGTGTGCTTATGTACGCCCCTTACAGACCTCTTAGGAAAGAAGTGAGGTCAATAGTAGACAGTCTAAGGTTAAAGTTTTTGGGGTTTGGGGAAAAAAACCACAGAGTCAGGTAGAGGATTCCAGACATTGACCATCTGGTGCTGAAGTCATATTCCTGCAATCAAGTTTGGTGCGGTTAACCTTGAGTTTGTATCTATTGTGTGCTTTCTTGTGTTGTTATAGTTGAAGCTGAAGTATTCATTGACAGGTAAGTCATTGCGGTGTATGATTTTATGTACCATACTTAGATCAAACCGAAGATGGCGTAATTTCAAGGTTTTCTAGGTCTAGAATTTCAAGTGTGGTGGCATAAAGTATTCTCCCAACGAGTAGAGGAGTGAAGAACTCTTCTTGTGAATATTTCTGGACTTTCTCAACTGTACTAATATCAGATACGTAATGTGGGTTCCAGACTGATGAGCTGTATTCGAGTATTGGTCTAGCAAATGTTTTGTATGCTCTAGTTAGTAGTGTTATATCACAGAGAAAAAGTTATGTAGATTAGGTTAACAAACTCTTAATGCCTTTTTTGGCTATGTAGTTACAGTGGGCTCTACACTTAGATCATTAGAGATGAGTATTCCAAGGTCTTTACAGAGCTTGGATCATCAACAGACTTTGACTATTCAGCTTGTATTTTATTTTCTGTTTTTTTTTTGCCAATAGTAAGACAGAGCATTTATTTGTTGAGATTTGGAACTGCATTTGTTTGACCATTCTGATACTAGTCAATATCTTTTTGAAGGGTAGCAAGTATTGTCTATGGTATTGAACAGCTTTAACATCATCAGCGAAGAGCTCTTAATTACGATCACAGAGGTCATTCATGTAGAGTATGAAGAGAGTTGATCCTAGACCACTGCCTTGGGGGACACCACTATTGCCAGGTACAGAATTTGATAGGACACTCCCAATTTTGACGCATTTGTTGTCTGTTTGACAGGAATGTTCTTATCGCAGTTATGCAGTTGTCCCAGCGATACCATAAGATTTTAGTTTTTAGGAGTAGTTTGTTGTGTACCACTGAATCAAGGCTTTACAGAAGTCTATGTAGATTGCGTCAATTGCTTTGCCCTGATCAAGTTGTGTCGTGATATGTTTTTGCAGTGTAAAAGTTGCAGATTACAGGAAAGTTTTTTTCTGAAACCAAATTGTTTATTGGAGAGTAAGTTGTTTGTCTCTAAGTGGAGGATAATAAGGATTGGTTTAATAATTGATTCCATGACTTTACAGGTGACCAGCAAGGAGATTGGTCGTAATTTTCAACTTGGCTGGGGTCCCTTTTTTGAAGATGGGGATGACCGTGGCTTGTGACCATAGGTTAGGCAAAGGACTGGTCCTGAAAGATTTTTCAAAGATTATGCTTAGAGGCTCTGCTGTGGCAGTGGATAGTTTTTTTAAGAATTAGGCCACATATTCCGTCCGGTCCAATCGATAGTGATGGTTTTAGATTGCATGGTGCTTTTTCAACATTGTCTTCTGTAAAATTGATATGTATTGAGATCATCTGTAGTTTTCTGTGGTTCGGCTAGGAAATACTGGGCATGATCCATTGCTGTTTACAAATACTGAGCCAAAGAATGTGCTGGAAAAGGGTTCTTTAGTTTGTATTCCGTAAATTAATTTCAAACTATTGCAGAAGATGAGATCGAGGCAGTTGTTTAGTCTAGTATTGTTGATTACTAGTTGTTCCAGTCCCAGATTTGTAACAGCCTTGTAGAAAGTTGCATGTATGGGCTCAGTTGTACATTCATTTAGCGTCCAGTCAATATGAAGTAGATAGAAGTCACCAAGAAAGATGAAAGTGTTTGGGCAGGATGTTGCCCATGTTAGTAGTGAATTTAGCTTGTTTACAAATTGCTCATTTTTGGTTTAGACTGATTTTCTCAAAGTATACTGATAAGGTTATTTTATGACTTATAAATTGATTACAGTTTCAAAACCTTTGTCCATAGTTCACAAAGGTCTAAGAACTGCATTAAGGCTGAAAACATAGTGTTTTATTAGGTTCTTTTATCTGTCTGACATTTCACCAAATCTTTCACCACATCCTTTTGTTTGGAGGCATGCTGATCATTTCAAGGGAAGATGTGGCCTATTTGTCACGAGCATTAAAGTTGTGTGAATGAAAGCACTTGACAAATAAATTCGATGCAAATTGGAATTTCTGAAATTGTTCATTTTTAAAAAATTTACACTCAGAATATATACTTCATTTAGTCTGTTTTGCTGTAATATAGTTCCTTAACTATCCAGGCTATGTATATTTTTTGCACATGCACAGTGTATAATTCACGTTTTGCAAAACTGTATTTAGAGTTGAGCCAGTTTGAGATAAACGGCATCATGGTACTGTTGACAAATTGGAGATCAGTAAAAATGCCTTGGGTACCTGTGCAGCAGGTAAAATGAGATAATGGCAAGCATTTTAATCTGATCAAGGATGGCTTCAGGATATAGATGTGTTTTTTTATTTGGCAGAAGATGTGGTTATTTGTTTGATAGATTTTGACCAAAGGTATATCTCTTCAATGCAACCAACATCTTAGCAGACTTGTCTATTTGGAATTGAGCAGATGGAGGCTGTAACAGTAAAAAGAAGTTGCATTTATTTTTTTGAAGATATTGCTTCTAAGGACTGTTCCTACCCTTATGCAAATGTGTTATGCCTTCCATATACTGCCAAGAAGGTATCCGCTTGGTTGGCATAATAGTTCTTTGTTCAAAATCTGTGCTCTGCTGTCCCTGAACAACTAAGTTCAAATAAATCTATTTGTGCTGCTCATTACTGCTTGTCCCCTGCTTCTCGAAAATTTGTTGTAAGTCCAAGGGGCTGTTTCTCAGAACACAGAAGAGGAAGGGCAATTGGGTACTATAGTAATTAATCTAAATTCCTGCTTGTGGCATTCATTGTAGTTTTGGCATTATTGTACTCAGACTATTATTGCAAGAATGACATGTCAAAGAAGATGGCATGATTCAACACAGTACATAGTAGACGGCCCAATCCATTAGGTATTAGTCAGTGGTACTCTTCTCTCAAAAGCCTTTTGGGTTTGTTGATAGCTTCTGCTGCTCTCAATCTTCCAGAATCCAGAGGGTATCTCACTTGGCCTCAGGCCTGTGTTATAAGCTCAGTTTGTCTAAGTTTTTTTACAACCTATGGTGCCTTTCTGTCAATTCTTTGCCACAAAGACTTATAAAAAGATATTGGCAGGATGGTTCAAGTTAATATTACAGGTTATAATAACATTCTAGAGAAAATGTGCTACCTTCATATGCAGTCTAAAACATAGATAAAAATCTGAAGTTTCCCTAATGTCATAATTTCTTCAGAGAAATAATGGTACAGCATAAAAAACAAAGATTTTAATACAAATTCCTCATTAGACTTTTAAATCTATTTTTGCAAAACTAAAATCCCCTTGAAGCAGATATACCTTCTGCTTTATATTATTTATAAAAATTCCAAGCTTTAATCTGAAAGAAGATAGGGAATAATATCAGCTTCAACATCAGTTTAATAACATGACTGAAAACATCCATAGAAAAAGATAGGGAATAATAACAGTCCCATACTTTTCTCAGCTTTTTCTGAGTTGTGCATTAGTTTTGGAATGACCCACATTTTTCTGTATTACAAAGGAAGGGAAAGGCTGGGGTAATTTGACTCTGTACATGTTTAAGAGACCTATTTCACAGAGTAGCAATGCCTTCCCCATCACTGTTTATGTAGGAATATGCTTTTTACATCATGTCCATATGTTTACTTCCATAGGAACTAAAAGGTTTTGCTTAAATAATTGCTCAGGCATCTTAATATCTCTGCAACAGATGAAGTCAGGATATTGTTGTGCAAATTAATAAAGTCACAACAGCTCATAAAGCCACAAGATCTGAGAATGTTTAATTCTTAAAATACAAGAACACTTTCAAAGTTACATTTTTTATAATGTTCAAACAAGTTATGGAGTTCTCTACTGACAGATGTGTGGGAGCAATTAATTTGATTCTATAAATCCAAGGAGCAGAGGTCTACCAGTAACTATTGGCAATAAGGAACTACAACATTCAAAGACAGAATAGTTCTGAATACCACTGGCTGGGGACAAAGCACTTCCTTATGAACTACCTAGTAGCATCTGAGTGGTTATCATTGGAAAGGAATATTTACTTAGATTGGCTTCCCCCGAGTACACATTTTGTAAGGCCTAGCAAATACCTAGAGCTGTGAAGGGAGAAAATAGCGATAAAAGACCAAACAGTTACACATTCCTTTGGTTTATTGATAATGTTGATTGATTAATATTGTAGGTTGTCTGGTCATTATGTGTGAGTTTATTTATTATATTTATATGCCACAGTTGAACAACTCTGTTATAAATTTGTTTAACAAATCAATAATTTTCACAAAGGCCATGTTAGAAAGATTCATTTTTGTTTGAAGAGGTTTAACTTCTCATGATGATAACTCCTGTCAAAATAAACATCCATTTCATTAACATTGCCATTTTCCCAAAATCCAGAGCAAGAAATTTATGAAAATGTTTGCTTTTTGATGTATTCAAGGTGTAGTTAATTTCTTAGTTCATAAATAAAAAGTGCTACAAAGCTAGTGAAGAAAGTTTCTAGAGCAGTGGTGGCTAACCTTTTTTGGCTCCTGTGCAGATAATCCCGTGCCAGCATCCATAAGGGAATGCATGCTTCCCCCCCATGCCCCTGTGTATGCAGGCACAATTTCCCATCGCAGGCAGCACATCTGCACATGCATGCGCGATTCCACCCCTCACACGCCTGCACATGTACACGAGATTCTCCCTCGTATGCAGCACATCTGTGCATCCATGCATGATTCCCCCCTCACATGCCACATATCTTTGCGAATGTGTGTGCGATTCCCTCTTGCACACCATGCGTCTTTGTGAATGTGCATGCGATTCCCTGTCGTGTGCAGTGTGTCTGTGTATGCACACATGATCCCCTCACGTGTAGCACATCCCTGTGTATGCACTCGCATATCCCACGTACCCCCCTCCGCCCCTGCGCATGCACACCAGATACCTGACAATCAGCTGTCGGGGGCAGTGCATGTGTGCATGTGCAATGGGGCTCTTCCAGGAGACCTGTCATGTGCCCGGGGAAATGGCTCTGTGTGCCACTTCTAGCACACGTGGCATAGGTTCATCAACATGGTTCTAGAAAAAAATACCTCACTTTCATTATTTGATCATAGTAACCAAACAAAAGAAGCAGGCTTAACTTCCACTTTTTGTCATCCTTTCATGCCAGCATAAAACGGGTATTAAATAATATTTCCTGTCAAGTTTTGAATATTTTGAAGGTATTTGGTAAACACTAATGTTGATTTAATAAGGTTTCCTCATTTTCTTTCTTCCCTTCTACCCTACTGCCATCCCTCATCTTCTAATTTGAAATGTCTAATTTTGTGCTTCACAGTTCTGAACACACAAAATTAGTGAGAGAAGGGAACGGAGGGGAGAAAGTCTTGCCAGATATTGTCAGGGACTGAGTCAACAGGGGCAGAAGGCTTATATGGCAACCTAAAGAGGTTCCCGATTAAATATGGCTTAATATATCAATGCTCAGAGTTGTTTGTGATGCTACTAGACAGAAAATAGTTTTCTTTTTATAATTTATATGTAGAGAGTGAAAGAGATGAATAAGTTTACCAAGACTTTAATTTAAAATTAGATGAGATATGTTACATGTCCTCTTCTTAAGGAGTATAATGGAGCAACACACACACAAAGTATCTTATTAATTAAGAAATTGTGTTTATTAGATTTAGAAAGTTATTATTTTAATGTTCCAAATTTATTGTTATATGTTACAAAAAACATAGAAAAGTAGTAATAAATGCAAAGCAAAAGAAAATATAAAGATGGGAGACAATAAAAGAAAAACCAAAGTCTACCAAATAAACATTCCATATAAATACATCTACATCCCGTAATTTTTCACTTTTTAGTATAACTTGCAATTTTTTGTAATATTTCCATTCTTAAATTCAGTTACCTTGTTATTTGATACATTTAATTTTCAGATCCATATTCAGCATTACATTGTTCAATCTAATAATCACTGCAAATAATTTGGCTTGTTGGCTCTCATCATAGGATTATCTGATACAAAATGATCCTTGACATCCAACATATCTCTAACCTTACCAACAATCATTCCTTATACATTCATATGGTGGAATTTCCAGCTAGACTGATGAGAGGTGTGAAGAGGGGACCAAGCTGAGAGTCCTTGCACAGCAGAAAGTGGGACATATCTTTCCTCCCTCAGAATCCCTGAAGCCTTATCTGTCTGTTCTCAAGGGAATGCAGTCAGTCTGACGAGATTATTGTAAATAGGCTTGCTACAATAAAGAATTAAGGCCCGGTCCCACTGCACTTACGGATGCAAAGAGGATGTAAAACGTTAAAAAACGCTTGCCATCCGTTGGACGAATGCTATGGCATCCGTTGTGTATTCATTTGGCATACGTGTTTCATATGCTCTATCTGTCGAGCATCCTCTCACTGCGATTTCATACACACAAGAAGTTTTGAGCTGCACAAAACTTTGTGAACGGATGAACTTTCCGCCGCGTACGATGTACATCCGTGACATATACGGGCAACAAGTTCTATGTCCCATTGTCATCCGTTAAACGTCTGCTATATGCTCTGCATCCTCTGGCCATCCCTCAACTCACATCCGCTGCAGCTGAAAACGGAAAGTACGGAAAGAGGGAGGAAACAAAAGGTACATGGAATGTCCAATACAGCGTTAGTAGCACAGAATAAGAAAGGATGTAAGCGTATGAATCTTGTTATAAAGTATTAAAAACGGACAAACTTTTGTATCTGGATGTATCTCGTATATTTAGGATGTTACAGTATGTCTAAGTATGTAGAAGGCCCCATAGTGGACAACCAATATTTTCTATAAAAAGGGGGAGAAAATCATCTGGATCGCTGGGATGGTGGACCTACAGTCCACTATGCTTGCACTGGAGGTTTATCTATCCCACAACTATCCTTACCCACTCCCACAAGCATGCCAAAGGCTTAACCATTTTTTCCAAAGTTTTCACCAACACTTTATTAAGTAAAAAAATGAACCAAGTGTCTTAAGCAAAGATAACTTTTATTAACTGTCTTAGGTAAACTTTAATGACTTTATTAAAATAAGCAAATGAACCCAAGTAAACTGTATTAAGTGTCTTAAGCAAAGATAACCTTTATTAACTTTCTTAGGTAAACTTTTATGTCTTCTTTAAATAAGCAAAATGACGCCAGTAAACTTAACAAGTAACAACATTCAGTCTTGACACTATTCTCAGTTACTTCTGAGTCATGTCCATGGTCTCAGCTATTAAGCGGGCAGGGACTGTGGAGGTGGCTGTGGCTTGAGTGCTGGTCTGAGGCACCATTGGGGTGCTTGGCCCGAGGGTACAACAGGGGATGGTGTGTTAGGAAGTCAGAGCTGACTCAGTCCCGTGAGGTTGAGAGGCCTTCATCAAGGATTGAGATGTTAGGCCCAAATACTGATGACAGATTGTCTGTTGACGGGCTGGCTGTAGGGTGGAGGAAGGAGGAGTGTAGTGGGGCTGTCTGTCTACAGCTGGGTGAGGAGTGGAGTCTGTGGCGTGTGATGAACCTGGGCCTGGACTGGGAAGTTCTGCTTCTGCTGTGGGAAGTCCGTAGTTCGTAGCCTTGTAGGTGAGGGGCTGTTAAAAGCCGTGGGAAGGGCTGTGACATCGCCTGGGGTGGAGAAGCAGACCTGGACTGGGTAGGAGCAGCTTCAGCTGGGCCTTGAGGGTTGTGGCAGAAGTGCTGTGATCTTCTGATTCCATCACCTGGTACTGGCCTCGGTCAGGTCCGCTGCAGGGGTCTGGCTCACGTAGGTGATGAAGTGCTTCCGGTCTGAGGATGGTAATGTCGCTGTGGAACCAGCTGAGAGAGAAGTTCTGTTGCTGGTCTTCATTGTATCTGTCTCTCCAACAACATACTGTGGTCCTGGCCCTCCAGTCTGGCCTCTCTGCCTGCATCCTGTGGAGGTGGGAGTGGGGGTGGGTTGACCTCTGGTGGCTGCTGCTTCTTTCCTCCATTTGTGAACAAGGGGTGTCATCCTCCCACGGGATTCCTCCAAGTCTGCCGGCCATGGGGAGTGCAGCTGTCGGGGGGTGTGTCTCTGCGTGGGGCCCTCTGAAGACACCTGCCTTGGACAGGCTCGCTGGCTCCTGGCTGGAAGAGGACTGGCTGTCTGTGGGCTGTCTGAGGGAGAGGGGTCTCAGAGGCTTGCTCTCGGTGGCGGATCTCACCCTCCAGGAAACTGCACTTGGCAGCAGGGCCTTCAGGGGCTTGAGCAGCATGGCCTTCAGGCAGCAGGGCTTTGAGGGCCTTGGGGCTGGTCCACCACAGCAGCAGCTTCAGAGTCAGTGCAGGGGGTGGGATGCTGGTTTGGCTTTCTTGCCAGGGCTGGAACAGTAGGCACGGCTTCCTCTTCTTGCCTGAACTGACGAACCATGGTGTTCCTGCTAGATGTATGTGGCAGCAGCACGTCTTTCCCCTGTAGCCTGACTGCGTGCGTGCTGCATCCTTTCATATCCCGGAGCTGATGCAATTCATACTCCCCGCATGCGCAGTGAACGCTTTGCATCCGATATACATCCGCGCACACATCCCCTTTATTTCCTATAGGCGTCTGTGATGCATCCGCTTCATTCGCTATGATCCGCCTGTTTTTTTTTGTTTGTTTTTTTATACTAAGCCCTTCCGCTATGCGTCTGCTTCGAAATTCTCCCCCGGAACCCCTTCGGAGGTGTCATCCGCTTCCATCCGCGTTCATCCGCTAGGCTTCCTATGAACATCCGTTTAACAGCCCCGCTACATACTACCCACGTCCGTTCTTTTCCCTTCTTTTCCGTTCTGTTTATGCAAATTTCTGCCACTTTTTGGAGCGGATGACAATGGATGGAGACACCCCCGAAATTTTGCTCGTCCTCTGTGTCCTTTATGCAGACGTTTTGCGTCCGTCGGCCAGTGGGACTGGGCCTTTAATGTTGACTGGCTTCCAGTATGATTTTGGTTCCTCATGCCTGATCATTTATCTGTAACTATATTAACTAGCCAACAACACTGTTTCTGGAGTATCCAGGGAATGATATATGCTTTCCTTTTTCACATTCATAAATTTCTTAGGCCAAAGAACAAATATCTGGTCAGCATACTCCAAGCCAAACTTAAAGATGCCTTGCACTTCTCATATGTTGCTCATTACACCTCTCAGGCCTTTTTACTCAATATTGTGATACTTTTCTAGGTACTTAACAAATGAACACCCTGTAATGTTGGCATTCATTTTTGATATCACTCTATTTGTAATAGTGCCATTCTAACAGTTTTTCACACATAGTAAATAAATAGCCAACTTGCATAGTTATTTCATGAGGTAACCATACCCATGTTTTAAAATTTCCCTAGACTATGTCTACCTTCAGCACTGTGATTTTTAATATTTTTATAGCATTTGTTATTTCCTTTTTCATCAGTTTTTTTCTTGGACATTAACAGAAAATGTTTATAGCATTCATTTCAATTTCATTCTTTCATATATTACTATCATTCCCATACAAATCACTGAAATAGTCCTTCCAGCAGAAAATCACTGAAGTTTCATTTCAAACCATATAATCACTTTTATTTTTAACTTCAGTCACTCTGCTGGAGGCTCCTGATTTAGTCTCCACTAACTTTCAAACACAAATTGCTTTGTGTTTTCTGTGCAGCATTTAATCTTAACCAATATTTGTCCTATTTAACTCTGTAGCTATCCTTTTCTTTGTATGCTCATTATACAGTATCTACATTATGATACAAGCATTTTTTTCTTATCCACAGTGTGTTTCATTTCATTATTATTCCACCTACCAACTTTTTTCCCATTGTGTAACCTTGCAAGTAGTACTTGACTTACAACCACTTGCATAATGTCTGTTTAAAATGATTTTGGCCCCCTGTACGGGTGCTTTATAGGTCATTAAATGCTTCTAGCTTTTATAAAATGTCATGCAGCATCACATTTTGGATGCCCGACAACCAGATTACTATTACAACCAGTTGCAGCCTCCCATAGCCTCCCACAGTCACATGACTGTAAGTAGTGACCCTTTTTTTTTTGCCAATTTCTAGCAAAAAACACCCATTCAGAATAATGAGTTCATTTATAACTGTGGCATTTGTGTCACAATCACAGTGATTTACTTTACGATTATTGCAAAAAATATCATAAATTCGGGTCCTATCTTGTGGATGCCTCATCTTAGAAGTGCAGTGAATTACAACCAAAAATCTGGCCCCAATTGAGATTACTTTTATGATCCTTTGCAGCATCTGTATAACGTTTCCTTTATCTTACTTTACATCCCATCTTGTGCAATGTTCATTTCGTCCTCTAATGATTTTTCATATAGGGACGACAGTACATTTTCTTTTTCTGCATTACTTTTGCATTACTTGCTCTCATTTTTAAAATACTTCCATTTTCTTCCATGTTCCTATTTCCCCAAGATCCATTCTTTACATGTCGTTCTTCTATCTTTCACTAACTTTCTTGTGCTTTCATCATAAACAATCTTAATTGTTTTATGCTTCTCAGTTCATTTCTTTTTCATGTTAAGCAGTTCAATAGGTTTAGAGGATGTATTTAAAATAATTCTGTGTATGTGATGGGTACCTTTTCTTGTCCTTCTCTGCCACACCCCCAACCCCTTTCCATGCAGATATTTGGCTTTGCTTTATTTATTTCTTCAATTTGTATTGCCGCCCATCTCAAACCAGTGATTGTGAATGGCAAACAATCATAAAAACAAATACAAAAAAATTAAATACAGGCAGTCCTCAACTTACAACAGTTCTTTTAATGACCGTTTGAAGTTATAACAGCACTGTAAAAAGTGACTTATGGCTGTTTTTCACACTTATGACCATTGAGGAATCCCCAAGGTCATGTGATCAAAATTCAGACGTTTGGCAGTTGACTTATATTTATGACGGTTGCAGTGTCCCTGAGTCATGTGATCCCCTTTTGCAAACTTCTGATTAGCAAAGTGAACGGGGAAGCAAGATTTACTTAACAAAGATGTTACTGACTTGATAAGGGCAGTGATTCACTTAATAACTGTGGCAAGAAAGGTCATAAAATGGGGTACAAACTTAACAAATGTCTCACTTAGCAACAGAAATTTGCTCAATTGTAGTCGAAGACTGCCTGTACAGACAGGAGCCAAAATATATTATAGTCAACATAATCTGGAAACAGGGCCCTGCACCCACATGGGACTTTATATAGAGCATGGGCATATAGCCAAGTCTTCAAGGCCTTTCTCAAGGCCAACAGGTTTAAGGCTATGTTAATCTTGGTAAGGAGGATGTTCCAGAAGGCAGGCCCTACAGCAGAAAAAGGCACACCTCCTGCTCCTCACTAGCTGACATTCTTTGGCTGATGAGACTTGGAGCATGTCCCCCCTGATTGGACTTGTAGAAACAACTGGAACATGATCCCTTAGGTAACTCAGTCCCAAGCCATTAAAGTCTTTGAAGGTGACAAGCAGCATCTTGAATTCCACCCAGAAACACACTGGCAACCAGTGCAGCTCCCAGAACAACGGTGTTACATGTGCCAAATAACCAACACTTTTTTACATCTTGTACAGCTGCATTCTGTACCAGCTGAAGCTTTCAAGTACTTCTCAAGGGTAGCCCCAATTATAGCACATTGCAGGAGTCCAAACAGGAGATCGTAAAGGCATGAGTGACAGTGAGATGATCCTCACTTTTGAAAATAATGCTTCTCTGCATGCGCAGGATGACAGGGTTGCCAAGCTGACACTATGTACTGTTAGTATAATCTACACGAGATTTATTTTTTTAGAGTTTTGTATTTCTGGGCTGCCAAATAAAGAGAGCCTTATTTGGCAGAAGACCTTAGAACTCACCAGCTGAAGAGGACTAAAAGCTTCATAAAGTTAGCCTGCAGTAGCAGCCTATCACTAATTCATAGTAGGGTGTGGGAAGAAGAGGCCAGCAGTACTGTAGTGCAAGACCTTGGATTCATCCATTTTAGCAACCTATGTTTTGGTGCTTTAGAAATAATAAGATACAATGCATACAGTGTTGATCACATATGTTAATTATAAAGCATATCTATTCAGAGAAATGTGGAAAATGGCTGTTCTCTTGAACCATAACTTATTCAGAACAAAATAGTGTATGTAGGTAGCATGTTAGTTAATATTTACAGGAATTTCAGAGAAAATGGACCTGCTTTAATTTCGTTATGAAATCATCAACATTTAAGTGACTTACAACCAATGGACACTTTGACAATTTAAAATGGTACATTAATTATAGGATACAATTATTCTTTCCTTGTTTTCACTTTAAATTAATGACATGAAACATTTCTGATTAAATATCCAGGAAAACAAAGAAAACTTGGAATGGAATTGTAACTCCAGTTACAATACTGTTATGCAGTTCACACTTGAGATCTTTAAATTACTTCTCTGTAATCGGAAAAGACAGAATTCTAATAATATTCAAATTAGTTAAGCATTCAGGATCAGTTAAAATTCTTCTCTTTAGAGGGCCTTTAAATTAACTTTTTTTCTCATTCACTAGATGTTTAATGCAGAATTGATATTCTTCTTTCATACTATTGGTAGACCTTGTTTTATGACTGGTTTTTTAATGACCATTCACAGTCACAACAGCCTTGAAACAGATACTTTACAGGTCTGTAAAGCACTTCTGGCCATTGTAAAATTTACACCGCTCCCCCTGCCCCCCCCCCCAGTCATGTGAATATTTTTANCCCCCTGCCCCCCCCCCCAGTCATGTGAATATTTTTAGCTGCTTGGCAATTGATGACTGGTTGCAAGAGCCTGCAATCATAGGATTGCCATTTACAACCTCTTCTGGCTTCTCCAGAAAGTTAGTGGAGAAGCCAGCAGGGAAAGTTGCAAGCTGAGGGGATGGAGAATTCAAGCTTCATTTCCCACAGCTTGATGAGGGATTCAGAATGGATCCCAACTTTGATTATAAAGTTAGGGAACACCATCGTTCTCAAGGCATGGATAACATTCATAATGTTTGCTAGCTTTATAACCAGCTTTGAAGTCTGTTCCTGCAGCCCATGGAAGGATTTTTCCTCCATTACCCTTCCCTGCAAGGGTATCTTGCAGCCTTCAGAATGATGGTATTGCTGGCTTTGTAGCAAGCTTTGAGTCTGCTCCTGAAGCTTGTGGAAAGATTTCCTACTTTGCAAGGGAGGAGCAGGGGAATCCTTCTGCAAGCAAGAAGAGCAGTCTGAAACCTGACTATAAAGTTAGCAAAGCCAAGCTTAGTTGACGAAAGGAAGGCCTGCTGATAGAGCTTGTCAAAGGATGACATTTGCTAGCTTTCTGGCTAGAAAAGGAACTAGACCCTGATGTGGTGGTGGGAGCATTCTTGTAGTGAGTAATAGACTTTCAACTCAATGTGAAAGCCCTACCCATGTTAGGAGAGGAAGCAATTTGTAATTTTTTTGAGTTAAGGTTAAACATTAAATATTTCTTTATTAGAATGCGCATAAAATATCAGACAATTTACTCCCAAACGCCTTTAAATGTTTTAACTTTCTTGTCTATAAATTATAGGCCTGGATACGACACAGGTTTAAAAGTTGATTTTGTTATTAGAAAAAGTGGAAATGGGAAAGTACAGACATTTCCCTGATCAGCTCCATACCCAAATTCCTGTTCATTTCATCTTCTTTTTCAGCATATAGTTCAGAGATGCAGAAAACATAAAACATGCAGAAAATTTCTCTTTTTTAGGTACTCTCTGAATTTCTTTCTTTTTCAAGATAGAAAAGGCCCAAGCATTACTGCTTCTTTTACACATACATATTTTGGTTTTCTACCTGTTAGCTTTCTTTAGGCAGCAACATATTTTGACCAACCTTGCCTTTAGTGTTTCATATACAGGGCTGCTGCAAATATTTTTCTCTGAAGAAAAGTTAATTGAAATTCACTATTATTACTTAAGATGACATTGGGTCAGATAGCATTGCCGCTCCTGGTTTTGTCTGATATAGGGTGAGAGGTCTCAGAGTACCTAACAGAAAGGTAAAATGTTTTTTCTTCCTATTTCAACATCACTTGTAATCCAGATGAATTCCTTCCTGTGTTTAGATAGTCAGTTAGTAGGACAGTGGCTGTGATAGAAATTTGCAAAGTACTTTTATGAATTAAAAATCTAATAGAGACAAACAAGTGTAAGAAAAATGGGGAAACTATGCTGAAACTCTTTACAAATGGGGTTAGAATGACAAAAAGCATCAGCAGAGAGAGAATATATTTAGAAACCAATTCAACGAGAAGGTGAGGTAAAGAGGCAACAGACCAGCTGTCAAATTGGAAGCAACAGGTGCAGGTACAATATTCCCTTAACTGTTTCAAGTTGCAGGAAAGAAGGCAATTACAATGCTTACAGCTCTAGGTCAGAAGTCTATATATAAATACACACACAACATAACACAACAACAACACACACACACACATACCTACAACTTTCCAGATTGTAGACCACATAGTCTTGTGGCCTGTATATGTATTTATATCAAAGAAGAGAGGTGAAAGAGAAAGGACAAATTACCAGCACTGATTCATTACACAACCAAGATTTTAAGATTTCACAAGGCATACAAAAATTCCAGATGAAAATAATTTGGAAAGAAAATAACATGGAAGAAAAATAACTTGAAATTGACAATGTAAATTTTCTTATGGTTTTATATCCTCTGAAACTTTAGGAGAACAGTGGACCGCATCTGTACTGCAGAAAGATAAAAGACAATTTTTTTTTATAAAAAAGTTTTTTATTTTTAACAACAAACATAAACATAAAACAACAAATAAAACCTTCTTTCAGTTATACAGTGTGTCGGTTGGTACATATTTCTTGTGCACAATATCTATAGTCTTTTCCTCTTAGGTTTACATTCATATTACATTAATTAACTTTCCATGTCATATTATTATTACACCACCAATTGACTTTAATTCCAGATCCATATTATCCTTTAGAGCAAATCGCAATTCTTATTAATTTTTATTCATGTTATAATTTATTCCAAAACAATTAGTTGTAACATATCATTGCTATTGTATTATACTTCGATTTCCTACTTTTCTATTTAGCCATTGGTCAAAAAAAATCCCATATCTTATAAAACTCTTTTTCTTCTTGCTCTCTAATTGCTAATGTTAATTTACTTATTTCTGCACATTCCATTATTTTCTTAATCACCACCTCCTCCATCGGAATATTTCCAATTTTGAGCAAATACAATTCTAGCTGCAGTTAAAACATTAATAATTAAGTATGTCAAGTCTCTGTTGTAACCTTCAGGTAAAAAATCTCAATAAAAATGTCACTGGTTTTAAATCTATATACTGTTTTGTCATTTTTTCCAGCCATGTGCATATTTTAGTCCATTATCTTTTAGCTTCCACACACGTCCACCACACATGGTAGTATGATCCAGGTATCTGATGACATTTCTGACACTTCGCCGATTGATCCTTGAACATCTTTGCTATTCTTGCCGGGAGTAGATGCCATCTGTAAAACATCTTATACAAATTCTCTTTATATGCTGTTGACATTGTTAATTTATAGTTTCTAGTCCATAATTTCTGAAAAATGGAGTCGTTGGTCTCCCGAACCTGAATATGACAACCTCTCTCTTGGTGCAGAATAGCAATTCAAGAGGATTGTGATCAGTCTCGCGTGATTGGACTGAGTCTGTCCAAAACTTGATAAACACTCCTCTGCTACTAGGGACCTCCCGAGAAATTGTGAAGGAATAGTGACAGGACTGACGTTTTCTCCTATTGTACCATTTGAATTCATACACACCATGACAATCGACACAGCCATGAAAGGGGGAAGTGAAATCTATCTTCCACACAAAGTAAAAGTCGTAGCAGTTAGGACCGTAATCACTCCTTCTCCACTGTGGTGGAGATAGCAATTCAGAATTGGGACACCTACCAAAGCCACTGTCTATGGTGGCCTAGGTGGTCCAAGTCCTGTATACATGAATGGAGCCTTTGCAGAACCCTCATCCAAAAAGCTTGCCTCAGCAGAAAGCAAATGAGTCCACTTATATGCCTGATGCTGAAAACGGAGAAGGAGAGGCCCAGGACACGCTGCAAACTCCCCAGAAAGCCTGTGGGACACGCCGGAGTCGAAGTTGCGCACTTTCTTCGTTGAGGCTGTGCTGCGTATCCTTGGAGGAAACTGGCAGTTCCGTGTCTTTGGTAGGCCTTGATATCGAAAGTCTATCCGTCTCTCCACAGTCGTTGGAGTTACCTTGCAAGCCATGGTGAAGGTTGAAAAAAACAAAGAGGGATTCAGACGCACCTGAAGGAATGATGTTCCTTGATGTAAGATCCGTGGCAATGCGCCCTCGTGAACATACCAGAGTATGCTATCATCTTTTCTAACCGCGTGCACAGGATGAGGATAAAAGTAGGTAAATAGTTTCTTTGGATCCTGTGGAAACTCACAAAGTTCACCTTTTGGTCATGAACAAAGGGCCATCATTAACACCGACTGGATTGGTGTGAAACAATAAGGGTTCTTTACCTGACAGACAACTGCCAGGGTCCAAATCCTTCTGGCAGAGTGATCGCTATCCGAGAAAGGGCTACCTTAACGAGAGACAAAAACTGCCAGAGGAAGCTTACCTCAGTGATGTCGAATGGACCTCAGCCAGTGGTACATGAGCAGTACTTGTAAGGAGGTCCGAGATGTTGGATAATGCGATGCCACTGGAGGCCTAGGTTTGATAGCGCACGCTTCAGAAAACATGGACCTGTGGGATGTCAAGACAAAGATTTCCACTCCCCCCCAAGGACAGAGAAATAGAGGAACAGATGTGCTGCAACCCTGCCTCCGGGTCAGAATAGATTAAATGGAAGCGCCCTTTCCAGGCTCTCTCTGGAGGAAGTTCCAAGCACCTGGACAATCGAGGCCCAGATAGGACAATGGGTCATTACTTACAGACATTGATGGTGCTGAAAGCCTTCCAGGCATTGCCTATCATAGATGGTTGTAGAGCCGCGATTCAGTTCTTATTTCTTCTGGATGAATAATTTGTCCGGGATCAGGAGATCCCCACTCAATCTCCAGATGAAACCAAGTGAAGCCACTGGGGCTGTGGATACAAAATTGGCTCTCTGGCTGAGCAATCAGCTCTTGTCCTCTCGAGATCTAGGGCAGAGGAGGAAGAGGCATACAGGAGCTCCCAGGGAAAGGGCTCATAAGGCATTATTCCTAACACCCCCGGAGTTGCGTTTCCTACTGGGGAGATGAAGAAGATCCCACTGCTGGGCATACCAAAGCAGCTTCACAGCTCCTGAAACAAATTGGGATGCAAATGCCAACTCGTCTGCATGGTAATTCGGTGCTCTGCTAAACCAGTCGAGCCTCAACTATTGGCCTACGCCTGAAAATGTGCTCAGCATCTGAGCCGACATCCTGTATAGTTCTCTGCCAATTAACAGAGCTTGCTCTGCCTCTGGCATCACAGGCCGCTGAATTGAGTCCTCCTCCTCCTTGGCGCATAATGTGTGCTTGGTTGACACTTGTACCAATGAATTAAGGATGTCTTCTGATCCTGAGACCGGAAGCTCATCTAATTGTCTTCAGTGCCATGATGACCGCTTGAAGCTCTAACCAATAATATAATGGTCAACTCCTCTGGAACATTGTCCTTTGGGAGACACCTGGATGAATGTGGCACCCCACCATGAGGGACTGCATCTGTTAGTCAGCACTAACCTTTTCATTCCTTGAATTGGGAGTCTCCATGGAAAGTGACTCGATGACCACCATCTTAAAGATTTATATGGACAATGAGTTCAATCTGACCTGTAAGAGGGAACAACTCCTACCTGTCTTGCTGATCAGCTAGATAGGAACCATTCGGAGGTGACCTGGCATTGCAGTCTCACCATGGGCACTATATTAATGGCAGATAAACATATTTTCCTCAGAGCTTAGAAAAGCGTAGCGCAGGGATAAGTCCCTAGGGTTTAGATTTCACTTTGTGCCAATTGTAGACTCCGTATATTCTGTCTTCTGATGTTCTTTGGGATATAGGACACCTTAGGCAGAGAATAGTATCTACACCAGCTCCAAGATGAAGTAAGGTATCATGTGGAGTGGTGTGTCTCTGGGTTTGCGGGCTTCCCTCGTGACAGAATGAAGCCAGCTCTTGGAGCAGCTGAAGGTGAATCATCGTAAATCCTCTACAGCTCTAGATGGGAAGTGATGACTGGACCAGTATGTCATCAAGATAAGACATGCCATAACTGTTTTTCATATAGCCCTAAGGTGGCTTGCCAGGGCTTGCCAACAGCTTAGTGAATTGACCTGTGGGGCTGAGGGAAAGTCGAAAGGGCAAGGGTCGCCCTGTATTGGTAGTTTGCTTTCAGTTGTGTAGGCAGGAACCTCGGGGAATTGTTCATGAGGCAGGAGGGATAATTGGGGACTGTGGAGATTGGCCGCCGATTAAATCAATGGAGAAGGAGAGTTCCCCTGCCTAATGTCCCCTCAGGAATGGACTGGAGTAAAATGCATACTTGAAGCCGCCGTTTTCAGCACATGGGGTGTAAGGTGCTGTCAAAATCTCAGAATTGCCGCTCCATGTCCCCGAGGCTTTTGGGATTACGAAACAATTATATGGAAATTGAATCTCAGGGCACTGGTGAATAGCCTGAATTTCCAGCAGGTTGCTGATAGCTGTTTCCATAAGATTCCTTCTCATCTGTCATTCCTAGAATAGGGCAATGAATTTGAAAAACTCAGGGGCAGCAGAGAGGAATTCTATAGATAGGTGGGGAGCGGACTGTCTCCAGGACCCAGGGATGCCATTAGTTCCTTTCCACCCAACGCCTTTGCAAACCAACAGCCAGAACGTCCCCCAATGGGAGGGTTGGTCTCTCATTTTTATCTGGGCAGTTGAAGGAATGACAGCACCCGAGCCTCCTCGAAGGGGTGCTTATGACTGTTAAAAAAGGATGATTCTAACACTGGTCTTGGTCCTGGCTTTGTTCTGCCTGATGGCAAAAGACCCTTTGGGGTCTTGGGACTCCCCCTCTGTTTCGAGAGTGAGCTCTATAATAGGGAGCTGTCGGCATAGGGAGATTGTGATCTATTAAGATAGTTTCTTCGTTCGATACTTGTTTATCCTGCTGGGGCCTTTGATAATTGGGGGCTCGTTCCCCATGTAACTGACCCTGACGCAAATTCTGTTGCGTCCATGGGTAGACACAACGGTTAGGCATGTGTGGGTGCCCCCCTAAATTACTGATACTACTTGCATGCGCAATAGCTCTTCTGTGTACACATGTGCTTGTTCACATACGGTGTGATCTGACATTGTCCAGTGGAATTCTCTCCTGTAACTCCTGGAGCCAGATGAGAGAGGCCCTGTTGAAGAAAGTGCGGCTGTGGAAGCCTTCACTGCCCATGTGCTGACAGGTGTGTTCTCTGCAATGTTTGCTCCAGCCTTTCTTGTCCTCAGCCTTCAGTGAGTCCTCAGGCTCCCCAGGGATGTCTGTGTTGGCTTACAGGGCCGCAACTGGGGCATCGAATCGGGCACTCCAGGCCTTGGAAAGATCGCCTCCTACATTAAACAATTTCTGTCTAGGGAGGAAGGGCTTGGACCAGACCCAAGGGACGACGCACGTGTCTTGTGGATGACTGTGGTGAACATCTTCGGCGCAGGGATGACATCTGCTGTAACTGTTTTCTCAGAGAACAATGATCATTAGGGTCTTCGGAGGGTCTGCTGGCTCCTGCGTTTTAGGAACTAAGCCTCACCCTGTGGCCTTTTTGGCTTTAAGAGGAGAGATCTAAAGGATGGCAGGTTGGGAACAAGCCAGGGATAAGAGCCTTGGTCAGCCTCATTGAGGCCCTTATCATCGGAATAGTTTCTGTCCATCAGCTGGCCACTGTCAGATGTGATGGAGTGGGAGCTTACAGCAGGAATATACGCACCTGATTCTGTAATGCAGGGAAAGATCATCATCATAATGAGACTGTGTCTCCTACTGCGTCTGGATGAGGAAGTAGAAACCTCTGAGGGAGAACCTCTGCCTGTTTCAAGACAGCTGGCACTCCTTGCCTCACTGCTTCAGTATAACATAGCCTAATATTAACTGGAACTCAAGTTCCTGTGCACCTAACTGTCTGATCCCATCTGACAATGGCAGTAAAGGTTGCTTCTGGAGCCAGTCTGTGCCCTTTGATCAGTAACTGTCAGTTGCTCTGTTGCTGGGCAGATAGAGAAGAAATTTCTGCATTAACTCAAAGCCTCAAATAGATTCCTGCTCGTTCAGCGATCCCCCTATGGCCGCTTCTGCTACTGCAGCCCTGTCAGTTTGCATTGCTCTCTCTCCTCTCTATAACGCCGTGCCTCCTCATTTGGGCGGGAAATTATGCAGGGCACCATTTCTTTATCATTTTGCTTCTTTCCCTCAAGCCACACTTTATCCAGCACCTTGTCCTGCGGAGCGCTCGTCCCTCTCTGCTGCTTGGAGCCCTTTTGGGTTTCCTGCGGGCTTGTCCTTTAGCTTTGGGGCTGTAAAATGAAGCCATCTGTTCTGGGGCTGCTGGGCTTGGGAGAGCGTGACGTGCTTGTTCGAACCTGCCCCCCCTCTCCTTGACTATCATTAACAACTAGCCTTTTTGTTGATTCTGCCATCTCTGGCTCAAAGCGATCTTACTCTGGATCACCCCAATCACACTGCAGCCTTTACCACTTTCTAAACCTACTTTCACTACCTGTACTCTTCGCTGCAGATCTTCTGCCCCTTTAAAGGCTACCGCGGTTAATCTCAACGTCTCCAACGGCCAAACCACTGGGAGTCTCCCAAGCCAAACGTACAGGAAGGAGGATAAGGATGGTATTCAAACTCTCTCCTGCAACCAGAACCTAATACTTGTAGATCGGCCCTCAGCCGATCCGAAGTCAACAACCAAGGCAGAGCCCGCGGCCATGCTACAGTTTGACAGCTGTCAAAGTGGTAGACAGTTCTGGCTTGCAATATAGAATTCAAGGATTGGGTGTTTTATTGCTAATTTTGCAATTAATTTGAAAGGATTTGTTAAATTTAAAAGAAGAAATTAATATGTATCTCCAACAAGCTGACTGAATCAATTTCTGAGGAGGTTCCTAAACAGAGGGAGTGTCATCAAAATTTTGAAGACAGTCCAATCACAGGCAGGAGACCGGATCACACCACCTGAATGCTGTCTCCCACAAATGGAAAAATTTAAATTATCTCTAATAGGGAGAATATCTACAATCAAAATGAATATACTACCAAGGTGTCATATTTGTTTTCAAACATGCCCAATAAATTAGGGAAAAAAACTTGAGAACTTAAACAAAATAATGTTGAAATATATATGGCAGGGAAAGAAGAACAAGAATTTAAACTAAAATTGTTACAGGAATGGTAGAAGGGAGAGGTTGTGGACTACCCAATGGGAAATTATATTTGAACACGGCAGTTACATTGATGTGGGTTGAACGAATGAGTTTTTGAGAAATTACTAGGTGTAACACTGGAAGGTCATGATTTACAATTGGGTATGGCAACTTTTATGTATGTAAGGAAAGCAAAGAACATGGGTATTTTAGGATAGCATATATTCTATGAGCTTTATTGTCAACATTGGGAGAAATAAGGAAACAACATTATATGAAAATATCAGTTTGGTTATCAACAATAGAGCCTTTGCACTTGATGTAGTCAATTTTTTTTAAAATGGAAACACATCGTTAGATATAGTTGAAATTTTAAATGAAAGAGTGAACTCAAACAAAGGAAGAATTAGATGAACAAAGGATAATATGAATTGGTATTCATCATGTGCAAATACTATTCTAGATATGATAAAGATAATTAAGATAGAAGGGTTTTATAAAGAACTAAGGCCCAGTCCCACTGGCAACGACGCAAAACGTATGCATTAAAGGACACAGCGGAACAAGCAAAATTTCGGGGGTGGCTCCATCCATTGTCATCCACCTCCAAAAAGTGGTGAAAAATTTGCATAAACGAACGGGAAAAGAACGGACCGTGGTAGTATGTAGGCGGAGATGTTGAACGGATGTTTCAAGGAAGCCTAGTGGATGGAGGATGGAACTGATGACACCTCCGAAGGGGTTTCCGGGGGATAATTGCAAAGCGGACGCATAGCGGATGAAGCGGATGCATCACATACGCGCTAAAGGAAGGAAAAGGGATGCCATGCGATGTATATCAGATGCAAACCGTTCACTGCGCATCCTTCCTATTTCCGTGTTACTGAATGCTGTGTAACGTTGCGTGTACCTTTGTTTTCTCCCTCTTTCGTTTTCAGCTGCAGCAGATGTTAGTTGAGGGGATGGCCAGAGGGATGCAGAGAGATACAGCGGAAGGTTAACGGATGACAATGGACAAAAACATTTTGCTTGTATGTTGCGGATTTTATATCGTACACGTGGAAAGTTTTGTGCAGCTCAAAACTTCTTGTGCGGATGAAATCGCAGTGGATGGATGCCTCGACGGATAGAGCATTGAAACACGTATGCAATAAGCACACAATGGATGCATAGCTTTTCCAACGGATGGCAAGCTTTTTTTAATGTTTTACATCCTCGTTTGCATCATAAGTGTAGTGGGACAGAGCCTTTACTGAATTAGATAAAATCTTAACAGGTACTGAGGAAGTATGATCAAAAAATTATATGGTTATTTACTAGAAGTGAAATTAGAAGAATCAAGTTAAAGATGATTGATTGCTGGGAAAAAATTTTGGATGTGGGATAGATCTAGAAAAATGG
>BHFT01052121.1:0-54045 GCA_004320025.1 Laticauda laticaudata
TCGGCTTATATGCGAGTTTTTGCAAAATTCCTCATTTTGGGGCAGTTTTTTAAGGGTCAGCTTATATGCGAGATCGCTTATATGCGAGTATATACGGTATTTCTAAAAAAAAGTCATTCTAAATATTTGAGAGCTTTTTTATATACCCTTAAGAAAAAAAATATCCAAATCAATTTCCTGATTTAATGTCTGTTTATCTCCTTTATGGAGTAAATTATCCAACAGATTCATTTGTATTACATTTAAATCACTCTTCAAATTAATTTCATAAACATCCATTGCAGCTCATTCTTGTTTTACAAGTTCATTAGAACATGCTCTATGAATGAGTATTTAATCCATTCTATCAAAAAAATTAGCTGAAATGTATGTTAAAAAATAGAACTAAGGATTTCTGCTCCATTTTCTTTATCCTCTGGCTCTAGTGCCCAGCCTTCAAGGTCTCCTTATCATAAGAAAGAAAACAATCTTCACTTTTCCATGAGAAAGTAATTTCCAAATAGTTCAAAACCATAATTCCAAATCGTTCTGGCCCCCTAATCTGTTGTTAACTTTCTAAAATCCATATACTTAGTCTCCTTTTGATGTATCATTTCCTAAAATCATTTACTTTTTAAAAAGAATTCACCATCATTTTTAGGAAGAGGGAAACTCACCTGATGAATGAATTAAGCCCTTTCCAGTGTGACAGTCTTAATCTTTCTAATATTAAAGAATTTTTTTAAAAATCTAAAAAAGTGATTAAGATATAAAACTTGGTTGAGCTTAGTGTCCATAAAGGCAGCTTTCTGAGTTTAACACTGATGTAAATCCCGACTCTCAGCCTACTCCTAAGCTAAGCATAAAACCAGTTTCCACGGTTTACTCATGATGAGTTGCTATCCAGAATCATATGAATGATTGCAACTGTCTTCCCTTTGTTCCAGGGAGATTACATTTACTACAAGCTTCTAGCAGTGATTCCCTCCACAAAGTTGTGTTGCTAGCTAGCAAAAGTCATCAAGGCATGTAGTTTACAGGAAATGTCAACAGATCACTCCATTGATGGAGTTCTCTGAAGTGACATCCCTTGGCAGGGAGGTAGGACCAGTTCAGTTATCCCATGTTCAGTTGACCCATGTTCAATAAAATTTTGCTAGACCCTTTTTCGTGAAGATCGTTGAAGAATGATTAGCCAGCACCTCCAGAGTACACTGAAGGAGGCAGATTGTCTAGGTCCTATTCAATTGGTATTGAGATATAATTTATCACACATATTGATGATCTTTAATAGACTCAGAATGATGACAGAGCATCCATTGTGGCCTGCTTGAACTCTCAACAGCTTTCAGAATCATGAGTCATGTTATTGTTCAGCATAGGGGATTGGATGTGGGGGGATGCATGATGCTTCAGTAGTTGTTCTTCTTTGTTTCAGTCTGGTTCCAGACAGTATTGATAGAAGGGAAGAGATTTTGAGACCTCTATGTTCTGGGTTTCCTCAGAAATTTATCATACCTCGGTCCATGGAGCTGTTGGATGCGATCATTCATTAACAATTATCAGAACACTGATGATATTCAATCCTACATCTTTATCCCAGGTCACTGAAGTGATGTCATGAAGGTTCTCTCCTAGTGCCTGGAAGCTGAAGGAGTTTGGATGTGGAAGATCAGGTTTCAGGTCAGTCCTGGCCTGGATTTTAAGTCCCTCCCCATCAAGAAACATCCATCCATACAGAGCTAGTCTTGACTCTGAATTGACAAACATTGTGATCCACCTGGACTTACAGTTACTGCTCATAGAACAGATGGCAGTCATAGCTAAGAGGGTCCATCTTGTATGTTAATTGCACTCATTCTTCAAGCCCTACTCACATTGGCTCATGCCTTGGTCAGTGAAAACCTTTTAAGTTTTAGATTAAAACAGGGGTGTCAAACAATCCAGCCTGGGGGCCGGATCTGGCCCACGAGGTGCTTAGATCTGGCCCATGGGGATGCCCTGGAAATAGCAAAGGACCTTGCAGACTTTGCAGTGCCTCTGCCAGCAAAAACTAAGCTTTTGAGGGCCACGTGTGGCCTCTAAGCTTCGTTTTCACTGCCAGAGGGTTGCAGGAGGCTGTCCCAGCCCAAAACAGAGCTCAGGAGCCTGTTTTCACTGGCAGAGCACTCAGGCCACCACAGGCAACCCCTGACACAAGTGATGTCATGCTAGCCACACCTACCCTGGCGACACACACACCCCCAGCCCTCCCGAGGTCAAACACATCCCTGATGTGGCCCTCAATGAAATTGAGTTTGACACCTCTGGATAAACATGTTTTAATCAAAACAGAAAGAAAATATATCTTTAATATGTTGTTGAATTGTCGATGTTACGCTTTGTAACTGTCAGCTTGTTACTTTTATCACACAATAATAACACTCTGCTTATCAACTTTTCTTAAATATCAACTGTAAATTATTCCAGGAAAGAAAATGAAAGATAGCTGACAAACAGCTTATGTTTATTTTTTTATACATCAGAAAAAAAATACAAATAGAACAATAATTTTATTAGGATCAACAAAATTGTCAAAATGCAATGAATAATATACAAAAAATATAATGGAAGGATAGGGACCAGAAGTCTGAAGTTGTCAGCTGTCTTATATATGTACCTGCTGCTCCTCTTTTATGAGATTTACATTAGCCAGATAGAGGAGTTGTAGAGTATGAATGGAGTAGGAAATTCTTTTAATATCTAGGTTAAAAAACATTTGAGATGTACTGTGCAATGAAAAGCCTGGGAGACTCTATAACTTACAGACTCTATAACTTAAAATTGCAAAATCAAAAATTGAAAATGATCATATTTTCATGAATGCGATTGATATTATTTTTCTCTTTACAAACTAATTTACATGACAAGTTGTAATAAGGGGGAAAAACTTCACAATATTCACAGAAAGCTCTGACTTTCCAAGTATAAAGCTTTGTTTTTCAGAAAAACAAAACAAGGATTATAATACAAGGGCGTTCTTGTTCAGAAAATGGCTTGAATTTAGCTCTTTGTTTCTCAATACCACAGTATTACAAATACGTATCTTTGTTCCTACAATCCATAAGAATCTGGATGAGTTTTCTATTTCACTTTGCATGAAAAGTGTTCCATGAAATCCATGGGCATCAAGAACAGAAGGATCTCTTTTATTAGATTTCTAACTGTATGTAATGATGGCACAGGCAAAATAGTTCTTGAAAGAATGACTGTTCAGCAGTAAAGCAAAAGTTACATATACTTTACATGTACTATATATACTGTAATGTAACATATACATCACATATACTATCGATGCATAACAAGTATGCAATAATGCTTAAAGTGCAATGTGTCTTTCATTATCTTAGATTGATAAAAATAAATCTAAAGATTGAATTATCACACAGGGTTTATCTCTAGTTTGTTTTTTTTCTTTTCGTATAAGCTTTTCCTTTTGAGTAGCTTTTCAATAACAGACTGCTCTTTCTGACTGCTATGTTATATAGTATGGGGAGTGTAGACAGTCATTCCTCTAATATGTGTTCATATCCAGCATTGGAATATTACTCATATTTTTTCTGGAACAGAACTTCATTACATTAGGCAAAAGTGTTGGGGTGTTTATGCTATTGCCTTCACATGAATTAATTGTGTTTCCTATTCCTCAAACAGTTGTGGTTCTAGCTAATAATGTTATGGAACCATAGAAATAAATAACCAATAAGTTACTTTCTTAATCATCTGTATGAAGGATTTGTTACTTTCCAAACAGAGCTGGATTTGCTAGTTAGTGAATAATGTAAATACTGAAGAAGGCCGTAATTTGAGATCTCAAATGGGAAAACTGGCTTCCCTCAGTGAGTTGCAGAGTTTAAGTCAGCAGACATTAGGGAATCATTGTGAGATCATGAATCAGAGCTTGCCTGTCTCCTGAAAGTTGGCTAACTTTTGCTCTGCAACTGCTAAATGTGCTGCTTTATTAGGTTCTTCAGAACAAGTGTGCTTTTTGCAACACTTCTGAGGTGGTCATGATGGGAGATGGCAGTGTCATGTGGAATCTAATGTGGAAATACTGCATTTCAGTCAGGACAATCAGGTACTGTTTAAAATTTACGGCCCATCCTGTGGGCTCAGTCTGTTTGTCTAGGGAAATGTTCCATTCGGTTGGCTTTCCTTACAATACAGCAAATGCTGACTGAAGAAGAGTATTATTATTTTCCTTCAGTTGTGCTGGGGGTCAAATTGTGTTTTAGCCCTAAAAGTTTAACTCCTTTGTATAGATAGCATTTATTATATATGTGACATATATTCCACCTTTGCTTTTGTTTACAGGCACTGCAAGTGAACTTTGTAAGATATAAATAGAGGTAACTATTCCTTGGATAGTATTGTCAGAGTCTTACTTGATGCTGTATATGTTTTTTAAAAAGGCTATCTATTTCAGTACAGCAGACTGTGGCTGCTGTGCAACAGTCCTTTCCTTTTTCTTCTTCTGACCTGTTTGTTACATTGAATGTTTTTCTAAGCTCTGATGCTATAACTTTGAAAGAAGCTGATGTGACAAAGTCCACCATTAAGGAAGTACTTGAACTGGCTTAGGGAGTTTCTTCCTTATTTATTTCACACTATGATTTCTTTTAAGCCGTGGTGTATGTTTTGCATGGGATTTTTGTAGCCGACACTCTCAAGGAAATACATGGTCTAAGTAATCACTGTATTTCACACTGTAATTATTAACTGTGGTAAAGAAATAGTCTAGTCTGGTTATTTGCATGACATTTATTTCACATTTGTTTAAACACGTAAGAGGCTTTAAGATTTCACTTTCAATCCTAGAGGGAGAAAAAATCTGTTGTAGCTGTAGATCTCAAGAGGTCCAAAGGGCAAAGGATTACTTAATATATAAAGTAGGATTGATTGCTTGAGCTTTCCATAAATGTAACGAATAGTTTGGGTCAGGATTAGGGGCACAACTAGAATGACTATGGAATAGTGAAATAGTTTCCATTATCTTATTAAGCATATTAACTCTGACCTTCAGGACATAAAAAATATACTCTTAAATATATGCACAAAAAATAAGCAGCAAGACGGAAGCAGTGAATCATGTACAAATAAGTAAAAGCGCTGCAGATTAAAGAGGATTGGTATTTGTTTATATAGCTGACAAATAACTATTTCTGTCTTTGCTACAGAAAAGAAATATTAATGTCGGGACTAAATTTAGATTTACCATGTTTTCCAGTGTGGTCATGTTTTAGCTTTGCCCCTATTGTTGCATTCCGAACTAATAATCTTGATACAGATCATGAAATGTTAGTTAGAAGTCATGTGCATACTGTGAAGCAGCACTGAAATTAGCTTTTGCTTAGACAAATATATTCAGCATTTGCCTATGTGATAAGAATTAGAGACCCTTAAAGCAGTTTTGTTAATTTTCTACTTTTCTGAAAGAAAATATAAAATAAAATCATAGATAGGCTACCAATAGTCTGCACATGATATCTAACACCCTTTCTTCTTTCCACTTTCATAAATCTCATCCTATTGGATCCCTGAACTACTCACCCACAATACCCAGCTTTGGGGTAAGCTTCTCCCACATTGGTGCCCCCTTCTCTTCCATTCTATATCCCTCCCTCCCTTTCTTTATTTTCTTCCTTGCTTGCTTGCTTGCTTGCTTCTTTCCTCCTTCCTTCACATCAAAAAGCTTTGAAATTTTGCTTTTTGATCAAAACAAAACAAATTATCCCAGAAATTAGCTAGTATAGTCAGTTTAGTACTAGAGATACACATCCCTTTCTGGCTGAATTCAGTTCAAAAGTTTTAAATATGTTGAGTATTTAAATCATGTCAGGATGTCATAATTTCCAGATTATCATATTTCCAAAAAGGATACAACTTGATAATTAACTATCCCTTGCTGCAACCACTTTCATTTTCAGCAATGCTTTTTCTGTGTAGAAAAACCCAAACTTTCATGAAGTAGAAGCATTATCAATTACAGGAAAAAGTATACAATTGTACAAATGAAATTCCTTCATCTCTTCTTGTATGTAAGAGAATCCATTTTTGTCATCTGAAATGTAGTGTTCACAGTAAAACAGAATTGTTTTAGATTATTTAAATTAGACTAAAGTATAGAGAAATACTGGGTACATAATATATTTAGATTTCAGCAAGGCATTCGACAAAGTAGACCACAACCTACTTCTTAGTAAGCTACGTAGCTACGTAAGCTTAGTAAGCACAAAAAGTGGAATAGATAGCACCACCACTAGATGGACTCACAACTGGCTGGCAAACCATACTCAACGAGTTGTCCTTAATGGGTCTAAGTCTACATGGAGAGGGAAGTAAGCAGTGGAGTGCCACAAGATTCTGTCTTAGGCCCAGTACTCTTCAATATCTTCATTAATGACTTAGATGAGAGAACAGAAGAGAAATGATACTAAACTGGCAGGAATAGCTAACACCCAAGAAGAGAGGTTCAAGATCCAAGTGGATCTTGACAGACTAGAATACTGCACCGTATCTAACAAAATGAAATTTAATGTAGAAAAAAGTCCTACACTTAGGCAAGAAAACCCCAAAATACACATATAGACTGGGTGAAACCAGGCTCAGTAGCAGTAATTGTGAGAGAGATCTTGGAGTCTTAGTGGACAACCAGCTAAATATGAGGCAGCAATGCAGCACAACCAAAAAAGCTAATGCAATCCTAAATTGCATTAACAGAGGGATACAATCGAGATCAAGTGAGGACCTAATACCACTCTATAAAGCCTTAGTAAGACCACACCTAGAGTACTGCATCCAGTTTTGGTCAACACATAAAAAAGATGTTGAGACTCTAGAAAAAGTACAGAGAAGAGCAACCAGGATGATTAGGGCACTGTTTTAGTTTAGTTTATTGTCATTGCACCTCGTACAATGAAATCAAACACCATCTTCAGTGCACATCATGACCATGACCATGAAAATAAACACAAACATACATCCTTCACACTTCATACATTGAACCGAAAACTCTCGACACCACACCAACACTGCACTATACAGCAGAATTCAAAAGAGCTACTGCCCTGGGATAGACTGGAGACTAAAACNAGTGAAGAGAAGGACTAGGGGAGACATGATAGCAGTCTTCCAATATTTGAGGGGCTGCCACAGAGAGGAAGGAGTCAGGCTATTTTCCAAAGCACCAGGTGCTTCTAAGGCCAGACAAGGAATAATGGATGGAAACTGAATAAGGAGAGATTTAACCTGGAAATAAGGAAAAACTTTCTGACAGTGAGATCAACCAACCAATGGAACAGCTTGCCCTCGGAAGTTGTGGGAGCACCATCACTTGAGACTTTCAAGAAGGACTGCCATTTGTCAGAAATTGTATAGGGTCTCCCGCTTGGGTGGGGGGTTGGACTAGAATCTACAAGGTCCCTTCCAACTTTGATTATCTGTTATCTGTAATGATAAACTTGTTTGCCTAATCATATTATTCCAAGTGTCCTTGCTTTGGAGGTTTTCCTGGCTTCATTTAACTGACTCCATTCTACTGATTATTTCAATTATATTGGAGCTCTTCATGTGTCTCAGGAAGCACCAGATTCTGTTCAAAATAATTAATCCATGTATTTAATAAATTTCAGTTTGTCCTTCTATTCACCTATCACATGCTTGCCAACTGACATTTTATTTTTCATTCCACTGATAAGGATAATGACTTGAAAAATCCCTTTCACTTATTGCAGTAAAATAATCAAATTATTGTTTTAAATTATTTTCTTACACTAGATTAATTAATGATTAAAATATCTGTGTGTCTGCCTGAGTCCTTTAAAATGTCAAAAGAACTAGTTGTTTTTCAAATGGAATGAATTTAGTATCCAGAGATATTTATTTTAACCTTAGAGTTTTGATTTTGAAGATTACTGTTATGCAGAAAATATGTGTTGTGTATAAATAATACTCAGGACTACATTAAATGCTTCAAATTTAAAAAATAAAATTCTTCACAGAATTTATGTTGTATGTCCTTCTGGTGCTAGCATTTCAGATCTACAGAATCATGCCAGTACAAAAACAATAGTAAACACTGCCAGGAAAGGGATAAAATCAATTAGATATTGCATTACCAATGTTTTTAATAGTAAAGCCTGAAGTAGTTTGTTCCCAAATTTGCTTTAGTGGTTGGAAAAGTAGACTGGAACGTTCTTAGTCAACATATTCACTACCCGCAAGGAATAAATTACAGGGTTTACAAGAGAGTAATGCATAGCTTTATGCTTGCATCTTAAAGTTCAATTTTCAAGGAAGGAAAGAAAAGATTTGATGGTTTGCTTTCAAAGCTTCACACATCTGGAAAAAGTAAAACATTGTTCTTTCATTGTGCGATGTCATAGTACTTTCATCATGTACAGACTATTTCCATCTTGTTTCAATGAGCCTACTTTTAATTATTGTGCTTCAATTTCTGTTGCAAACAATATAATAGCGTCTTTCTAAACAGTACTGGATTCAAATTTTATTGATAATAGAGAATATTTGAATAGAATAACAGAGTTGGAAGAGACCTTGGAGGTCTACTAGTCCAATCCCCTGCTTAGGCAGGAACCCTATACCATTTCAGACAAATGGTTATCCAACCTCTTCTTAAAAACTTCCAGTGTTGGAGCATTTACAACTTCTGGAGGCAAGTGGTTCCACTGATTAATTGTTCTAACTGTCAGGAAATTTCTCCTTAGTTCTAGAGTCCTGCCTTCAGGTACTTTGGAGAATAGCTTGACTCCCTCTTCTTTGTGGCACCTCCTGATATATTGGAACACTGCTATCATGTCATCCTTAGTGCTTCTTTTCATCATACCCAATTCCAGCAACCATTCTTTATATGTTTTAGCTTCCAGTCCCTTAATCATCTTTGTTGCTCTTTTCTGCCCTCTTTCTAGAGTCTCAATGTCTTTTTTATATTGTGGCAACCAAAACTGGACCAAAAATTTGTTGCTCAGAGTTGAGCTGTGGGGTTCTTGGTGCTTCCTGAGCTTCATTGTTTTCTTGCAGACACTTCTGCAAATTATACATTTTTAAAAATAAATCAGAAAACATAATTTGTATATCTCTATTGGAAACTGACGTATTAATAGCACCATGTTGAGTCTTAACATAAACTGGAATCGTATAATCCCATACTGAGTTCTGCATTTCTGTTTAGTATGTGTCAAATGTATCTTTAGGATACCTCTCTTTTTATAATCAAGTACAAAACCAAAAACATTGAGGCTGTGTTCATATGATCTGCTTAATTAGGTCAATGAAAGCAGTGTTAGCACTTGTGTCAGAAGGAGCTGGAGCACAAAACAGCCCAATGGCATTTGGAGTTAAAATAACTTTCCCATAGAAATCCCTTAGGGAACTTTCCCATAGAAATCCCATAGAGAAATCCCATAGATTCCCCTGTGCTATGCAGATAGAAACAAAAAAATTAAGAGATTAATATATTATCCAGCAGCCAACTTACTTATAGTTCTATAATTGCCCTGCAAATCTTACGGAGTTATTTTTTTAAAAAAAACTGAGGTCACAGCCTTACAAAGGCTTTCCCCTCTCAGAGATAAACTAAAACAATGTCCAATGTCCTATTGTGAGGTGGTCTTAGAACCAAATGCCAGGCTATTCCAATGCCTGCAAGAAATTGACTTGTGACACATAGCACACTGTGTGCCCCTAAATTAACCTGCTGTTACCTTATATGGTAGGAAACAATCAACCATAATGAATGTTACCAACCAAATAGCATGAGTGCACAGTGGGTGAAGGCCCTGTTGATTTTTGTCTTAGGCAGCAGAAAAAAAACCCATTTTGTTCCAGCATTGAAAGACTGATGAAGCATATTTTAACTGTTTTATTGCCATTAATAATATTTGAATTGTTTATTTTTGACCATGCTCAAATCTGATTGAATTTAACATGGTATGCCAATGTATTTATGTTTAACTCAACTTTATTCCTGGATTCTGTGTGGTTTCTCAAACTTTTTAATGCAGTGGTCCCCAACCTTTTTTGTACCAGGGACCAGTTTCACACAGAAACACGTTTTCAAGGACCGGCAAAATCAATTCTTCCCCAATAGCAAAGGGCTTCTTAGCTTTAGCTAATATAAAATATATATTTTAATCACGTTTATTCATTCTTTATGGCCCGGTACAAAATGATCCATGGACTGGTCCCGGTCTGGGACCCAGTGGTTGGGGACCCCTGTTTTAATGGATTCCAACAGCCTTCAGTATGCTGAAGATCTGTACTTTCAGGCAGCTGAAACTGACATTATACTGTGTAACCCAAGATGTTGGAAACTTAATCTAGTTGGAGAATTTACCAAAGCAGTTTTATTATTTATTTACACCATGGTTTCACAAAATGTTTCTTAATATAGAAGCAAAAGTACCAAGAGACTGGTAAAACCAGTTGCAGTACTGAGACAAGAGATATTTTCACAATATTTGTTGATGTTCTCTTTGGTATGAAACTTTGCTCATTTTACTGCTTCTTGTCCTCTTTTACACTTCCAGAATACAAGGGTCAGTATTTATGCTGATACAAGACTGTTATATTTTTCAGCAATTACTTGATAAAACTAAACTGTACATACTGTATTACTGGTGTTGGTGACAATTAATTTTGCTGAAGTTAGTGTGATTCAAACAAGAATGTATGCAGATGTAATATATTAGGCACCTTGATGAAGTAGCATCATGATACTAACCTTGTTTTTGTCTGACTTCCAAAGCAAACTTAATTTTTTACCAGATATATTTTTTACAGAATTTAAATACATAAAGTTCAGTTTTTCTGCTGAACAACCTA
The DNA here is from genome assembly GCA_004320025.1 of Laticauda laticaudata. Classification (NCBI taxonomy): domain Eukaryota; kingdom Metazoa; phylum Chordata; class Lepidosauria; order Squamata; family Elapidae; genus Laticauda; species Laticauda laticaudata. Next base: position 10,861 of record BHFT01052121.1, read on the forward strand.
TAAGGAAATAAATATGTCAATTTATAAATATGTCAATTTATAATAATCTTTATTCCCTTAATTTTATTCACTTGTTTTTTACAAACTTTGGAAATTTGGAATGTGTTTCTCTCTTGGCATTCTTAATAGGAATGTTTCCTTTTGTATTTCATTATGTATTCTGAAAATATATGTACCATGGATTATTGAATCAAAATAGTTTTGAAATAATTATAGTATGGTCTATTCCTTTAAAAATTCTTACATGCAGATGCACCTTTAAATGACTTGTTTTATTCTGTCATATGGTGTTACTCTGTGATGCTTTTAACAATAATTTGATCATCTAAGAAATGCTCTACATTTTTTAAAGAACATGTTTTTATAATTAATGAAAAAGTATGAATTCTTTCAAGTACTCTATGTATACTTTGATATGGAAATGAACTAGGAGGCAGTGTATGAGAAGCAAATTATATTCCCAAAGCCAGAATTAACACTGACATCCTAAATGTATATAATATAGAATACATTTATCTGTTTAAAACTAAAATTTAGATGAATAAATGTATAAAGAATTAATTTTGTATGTTATCCAAAGACCTCCAGATTCGCTTTTGTTAGGAAACTTAAGTTTAGTACATGTACTTTAATATACAATATTTCATACCTAAATTAATCAATATCTGGACATGCGTGCTCTAGTTATAAAGTTGATATAAACTAATATTATAGTAATAAAGTTGATATAAACTAATATGGAAATGTACCAGTATGCTATAATTGTAGACTTTAAATAGTATTAATTTTACCATTTCTTGGGCCATATGTACAGTATATATATATGACTATTTTAGCACAAATGAGTTTAAAATATAAAGCAGTTTATCACCGCAATCTTTCTTAAAGGACACATCTTACTGTTTCAAACAACATTAAAAATGTTCTTGTCAAGTTGTGCTATTTCCTAAAACTAAAAATTACAAATAATTTTCCTCAAGATATTAGAATATTCAAAGGTTTGAATAAATAATGCTTGTTTTTCCACTGAATTATATATCAAAGAATGTTGTGATGACATGTATTTTAAACCAATGCATTTCAGCTTTTGGAACACCTTGTACATTCACCTTATTTTTATAACACTTTGATTTGTGTGTACCTCTTGAAAATGAAAATGAGCAAAACATATGACACAATCTCAAAGATAGCTTAAGGGTTTTTTTTTTTCCTTTATAGTATGGGTTTCTCTTTCTTTGAAGCACAGATCTTGCTAATAAAACAATTTGGACAACAAACACAGTCCAGCCATGGGTCAGGTAAAAAGTTCAAATCCCAGATGGTCTCTATCTGCATATAACCTATCTACCAGATGAGTCCCCATCATTATGTATTTTTCTCAGTGTTAAGCCAATTTGTTACAGTGGTCAAATATTTATGAGTCTTAAAACTCTCACTAGGATAAATTCAGTCTTTCTGAATACCACTTGGATAGATTTTCATATATGTGTGAAACTAAATGAGACAAAATTATAAGCATTCCCTTAAAATCTTGGAGTGTTTGAAGAACCATATTAATAAGTTAATAAATTTAAGCACTCATAGCACAAAGCCTAGTGTTACATAACATTATGGAAAATCAGCTAAATTGAATGAAAGCCAACCTTATTATTCTGTTTATAACATTTGCTAAAAAGAGATGAGTATATTTTGTATGTAGAATCAAGTGGATACGTGCAAGGTGCAAAACTGTTCCTGGTTTATCTCCCTGTTAGACACAATTGCTTTCTATACCTTCTATACCTACAGTGTGAGTAAGTCTGGAGAGAAAGGGCACATTGTGCAAGCTTTAGTCTTTCCATGTTTTAATGGGAAATGCAATTATAGTTGTGTGCCGGTAATATGTTTAACATTAATGATTTAAGGTCATTACAGCTGAATTATTTAATATAATACTAATTATCTTTGGTAAAAATCCAGTTTATACAAAAAATGCTTAGTGATAATTCAGATATCTGTCTCTGTATCTCCAATGCACTATGTGTTTTTCTAAAAAGTACTATTGTAAGACAATACAGTGCATTTAGATTTTTGACATGTTCCACAGTACCAACAGTAAGAAGCATCTTTAAAGGAAACCTCCATCAAAATGAAAGGATGCTTAGGAATTGGGTGAAATTGAATTTTAATCCTGCTGAAGCAATGTTGTGATCTCTCTCCAGGCAGTTTGATTTTAAATATTCATGATGAAGTATTTGATTACAGAGTTTTCTTCATGCAAGCTATATTAAACTACTCAAGGACAGAACCTTTTCTCTAGTACCCTTATTCATTTTATTAATTATTTTTAAGTTAAAGGATAAGCTGAACAAGTCTCAACAAGTTATTTTTCCCCATCTGTATTTCATTTCATTTCATTTTTTATTAAAGTACTATTTTCCAAGAAGGCTGAATAATTCCCAAGGTGTTAAACTCTGGAAGCTAATTAAAAGTAATCTTCTAAATTAATTTTAGAGGCAATATTAATTGAAAATAAAGACAACCATTTTTATCAGTGTTATTTTAGGCTGTATATTTATCCCTGTGTGCCAGAGACAAATGCTCAGTAAAATGAATAAAGATTTCTTCAGGTCACATTACATTCCAGGCGAGCACATAGAGACAACCCTGTAAGGGTTTTTTGGGAACAGCAAGGAACCAATGCTAATTACCTTCTTACCAGTTTTTGACTTCTAAATCTCACCTATTTTTCCCAGGTAAAAAACCTGACCCTGCCTAACTTCCAAACCAAGACAAACTCAGCCATGTGCGAAAATGAATGTGAACTTTTCCTATAGTTGATCTCTTTAAAGGTTCTGAATAGGACTTTAGCTTTTAATTTGTGGTGTCTATGGAGACTCTCAATTATCTAGGTCAGGGATGTTAAACTCGCGGCCTGTGGACCAGATGCATCACATGCTGGCCCTGCTCTAGGCCAGTTTAGCAAAGGGGGGAAGTCCCAATATGTCACTTGATGACACCATGGTGATGATAATTTGATACCCCTGATCTAGATCATAATTGTCCCAAAAGTGCTTTTTCCAAAAGGCAAATGGACTTTCTTAAAAGAAAGTAAGTCTAGTTGCCTTTTGGAAAAAGCATTTTAATTGCAGCATTTTTTTCCTAATCCTAGAGTTTCAGAATTTTAAGAGAATGTTTCTTGTGAAGTAATACTTATGTGTTACAAGAAGTAACATTTGTAAATAATACAGGTAGGAACATAAAGGGAAAATTACCATGTGAACATCTTGCTGTGACAAATACATGCTATAATTAGCTTTTAAAAAAGAAACACAGTTTTATATAGGGAAAAATACATAAAAATATCTCAGGGCACAGTAATGCTACAGTATTTATTTCTTAATTTCTAGTGGTATATTCTTTGAAATTATTAAACTTCATATGCAAGACTACTTGTATCTCTGTATAAAATACAAGCATTAGTTAAGCATATGTTGAGAAAGTCCTTAGTCTGAATCTCATTTGGCATTCCTTCTGACTAATTTATCTTGTTTGTTCTATCATTTATAGCCTTTAGAAAGTGTGCAAGTAGTATTGACAATTTTCTCTTTTCTTTGACCTTTCTGTATCATGTCTATAAACATTTCTAGGAGAAAACTGATGATATTCACCTTTGAAGTTGCAAAATTCCCTTCTATTTCAAGATCTGCCAAAATTCAGGCATGAGTGTTCAGGCATGAGTGTTTCCTAGAAACGTAATTACACTGCTATTCAGTGGAACCTTGAGCTATAGTGAATAAGTTACTGATTGTGTAACTCACAGACTTTACATTTTGATGTCACACATATTTATTTAAAAGCATAGATTTAGAAGTAATTTGCTCATCATTTTCCAGTCTGGTCTATTACCCTGCAATTTTCTTGTGATCTGCTAGTCAAACCCTACCTTGCTCAGTGTCATTCCTAAGCACCTTGGGGCCTCAGCAAAATACCCTTTATAGTAATTTTATCCGATGTTTTAAATGTGAATATCATGGCTATTCTGAAATGATTTGTTGCACCGTATTAAAGCATCCCACCAGGACTTTCATCTTTGGGATATAAGCTATCTCATATACTTTTTTAAAAACTGTAAAGAAATTAAATAAAGATATGTGTGAAGAAAACAAGAAATGTTTTAAATTACAAAATAAAAATCAATTTTTCTCTTTTTGTAAAGCTTTTTCTAGCTTCACAGCAATGGTGAGATTCAAATAATTTAACAACTGGTTCTTTGCCCTAATGAATTCTTCCAACAACCAGTTCGCCAGACTACTCAGAAAGCTAACAACTGGTTCTCCTGAAGTGGTGCAAACTGGCTGAATCCCACCATTGCTTCACAGTAAAACAAATGTATTATTAAGTGCTTCAATACCTACATTTATTGTATAGGTTTCATTGGGTAAATTAGTTAAGTTACTAAATTTGTCGATACTTACAGTAAATTTACTATACATGAGTACAGTGTATTTATGATGAAAGTTGGAAGTCACACATGTGTGTGTGTGTGTGTTTTCTTAACTTTTCACGGGTACTTACATGTATGCTGTTCAGCTTCCATCGGGTATTATCCCACGTCATTGTAGTGCTTTTAAAGTTGTAGCAACGTTTCAGCAGAATCTCAATCTGCCATCACCAGGCTTCTGTATTGAGTTTGGTATGTGGTCGCTATCAGAGTGTTGTTTAAATTTGAGGCTAGCCTATTGCTGTCCCAGATGCTTTTTTCTTCATCCTGATTGGTTGGGAGTCTTGGTCTGTGTTTTTTGACTTGGAGTTTGTTTGATTGTGTTTCTGGTTTCTTCTGTCTGTTTTGTGGCTTTGATTGGCTGGCAACACTGTGTTTCTGTATTTGGAGGCTTTCAGTGCAGTTGGTTTTGCGTGAAAGGACGGCTATTATCTATTAGGAACCTAGGTTTCATCTCTGGTACCTGGTTGGGGTGTGTTATGAGTGAGTATCAGGGGGATCTGTTTTGTGCCCCGTGTTTGCCTGGCTTGTTGGTGTGGAGCTTTCTGTTGAGAGTGCAGGCTTCCAAATGTATGACAGTCTGGTTGGAATCATCTCTTCATATTCATGCTTTCAGGTCTTTTTTAATCTCTATTGGCTTCCTATGATTCTGTGGCTGGGGTTTTTTCTGTTCTACGGGCGAAGGTTATGTGCATCTGAAGTTGATGTATGTGACCTGTAGGTTTTCATGTGCTACTAGTGAGGAGTCAAGCTTTTACTGATTATTGTGTTCACTGCACATTATCTGCTTCTATGTTGCTGTCCAATGTATGTGGCCAAGCAAGTGCTACAGGTTGAATTCGATTGCCTTGGTTTCCAGGTCAATTTGTTTGGGGTTTGTATAGGATGGCTATTGTTGTTGGAAGCAGCTTGATGTGATGCCTGTGTAGTATTTTAATGATTTTGTCTGTCGTACCTTTTATGTGAAGCAGGACATCTGGTTCCATAGGTCGGAATCTTCTAGTCTACTATCTGTCTTTTGTGTTTACTTGTGGATCAAGCTGGTGATTGTTTGTGTTGTGTGAAGCGCATTGTGTCAAATACTTAGTGCAGGTCGCATAGTTCGCGTCTTTATAGTGTCTTGAACTCTGCCAGCGGTTTGGTGTTCTGGTTAATTAGTATTTTCGCCACGTGAATTAATCTCGGTGTGGGTGGTCGGTTGGGATTGGGCGTTGAGGTAGCGGTTGTGAGTGGATTTTCGCTTCTAGTAATGGGCTGTGTCCTAAGTTGCTGTTCTTTTGTAGTTAGTACATCTAGAATGGTGTTGTTTTTTTATTTCCATTCCCCAGTGAATTAGTGTTTTGGGGGTGTGCTGTTTAGGTGTGTTAGGAAAATGTTTAGAGCTATTCTTTCCATTGGTGCAAATCAACAAACTTGTGTCATGATGTATCTTAGCCATAAGTTTGGGTTTGGATTGGCATTGGCCAGGGACTCTGGATCTCGAATTCTTCATAATATTCTCATATGACCGTGGACAATGTGGTATCCCATAGGGGCTCCTTCAATTTGCCTTTGTATCTTGTCCTTTTATATGAAAATATGTTCGTGTTGTTAGGCTAGTGTTCTGTTTAGTCTATGAGGTGTTTAGCTGTGCGTATTTATTTTGATGATATCGAGAGTTTTTTTATCGGATTGTGAATAGTGAAAACCACGTTGAACTTACAGCAATCTTCTTGTTCCAATGTAACGATCTCTTTGGATCATCATTCCAAGAAGTGAAGTAATACCGAACGGAAGACTGAAACTGCATTTCATATTATCGTGTCGTGTGCGAATCTCTGATGTGTGTTGACGGTGTGTGTGTGTGTATGTATAGTATGTTTGCGTTCAGCTTCCTTCGGGTATTATCCCCAATCATGCTTTATTATAGCTGCTTTCAAAGTTGTAGCAACGGTTCTCCAGCAGAATCTCATTGCACCATGGTTCATGTATTGAGTTTACAATAATTACAAATCAATACAGAAGCCTGATGAAGTAGATGTAGATTCTCTGCTGACAAACGTTTGCTACAATTTAAAAGCACTACATAATAACGTTGATAAATACCCGAGGAAGCCGCCTGAACACGCACACATGTAAAGGTCACCCCCGAAAATATTTTTAAAAAAAACTATTTGTTAGCAATGTTTCACAGAAATTCATTCTGCCATCATCAAGGCTTTCTGATATCAAATGTGGTCTCACCAGCTTCTCGATTTCAAATTCGAGCCTGGTCTATTCTATTGGCTAGATCTAGTGAGTTCTAATCATGTAAGAAGCCTATTGCATGATGGCAGATGAGATTCTGCTGAACATTGCTACAACTTTAACAGCACTAACAATCGTGGGGATATAACCCGAAGGAAGCGAACGAGCACACATGTAAGTACCTCGTAAAGTTAAACACACACACCACACACACACACATACCCACATATATATATATATATTTGTGTGTGTGTGTGTGTGGCTGTCAGGTCTTCCATTTGGGTATTATCCCACGTCATATATGTGCTTTACAGTTGTTAGCAACTGTTCAGCAGAATCTCATCTCATCATCAGCTTCTGTATGGATGTGGGTCTCAAAGCCTCTGGTTTCAAATTCGAGCTGGCTATTTGAACCTGGATGATGGCAGACGAGCTGAAACGTTGCTACAACTTTGAAAGCACTACAATGACGTGGGATAATACCCGAAGGAAGCCGAACAGCACACATGTTACGTACCCGCGAAAACTTAAAAAAACAAATACACACACACATACACACACACACACATTCTTTTTTCTTTTCTTTTTTTCTGGCACTTTTTCTTTCGTTACAATCCTTATTCTTTAGATTTAGTTTGTATTACTATTGTTATCAAAATCCTTAATAAAAATTATATTTATAAAAGAAGCAAGTGGACTGAGAATGACGACAAGAGTAAAGACCTGGGAGGAAAGGAAAAAGTTGGAGAGCTAAGAAATTGTTAATATAAGAAAACATTATGCTAAAAACATGGGCAGAGGAACACAGACAAAGAACATAGAGAAATGAATAGATTAGTAGAAATTGATGTTAACTTACAGCAATAGGAAGACAGTAGAATAAAATGAGAGCCACAACAGTGTTGTGGTTAAGGCATCAGGCTAGAAACCAGGAGTCCCATTTTTAGTGCAAAGCCACCACAATGACCTTTGGCTGATTGTTAAAATTTAGCTGGGAATTGAAAAATCAAGATATAAATACTAAGGTTCTGAAGTATCTAGAACTTATTAAGAATTCTGTTTTTAATTCTGCTTTTGCATGTTGTTAGAAACCATTAACTTGAGGAGGATGGCTTCTTGGAAGAAGGAGATTGGAGATTTCTTGTGCTATAAAAATTTTCTATGGAACTCTCTAGGAATATTTGACCTTATGGTGGCCTTTGATAACATTAATATATGGTATATATTCATGAACCACACATGATGAGGTGCCAGAGGATTTGATATTTTCTCTGTTCCTTTTTAATGTTTATATATGAAACCACTAGGTGAGGTCATCCATAGATATATATCCCTATTCCTGATGAAATAAGCAAAGTTGTGACATCCTGAGTTGTGCTTGGAGGTTGTGAGAATTTGGATGGGGAATAACAGGCTTCAGCTCAATTTTGCAAGATTCAATGGCTTTGGGTTTGGGATCTGCCAGGATCTGAACATTTACTACCTTTAGTTTTGGATGCAGTGGCACTGCTGCAGGCCCAGTGCATAATGTTTCTTCTGGAAATACAACTTTTGATTGATGAGTAGGTGGCAATTGTGGTTAGGAGAGCCTTTGTACAACTTTGGGTTGTTTGTCTATTGTGCCCAGGAGGCCCTATGCTATGCCCTGATCCCACATGGATTACTGTAATGCAGTTTTCATGGGGCTCCCCTTGAAGAGTATATGGAAGCTTCAGCTAGTACAAAATGTGGCAATGGGCAGTTATGCATGCATCTAGATCAGCATACCACCACTGTTCCATAAGCTACATTGTTTCCAGGCTCATGCCAAGATGCTGATAATGACCTGCGAAGCCATATAAATAATTGAGCTGAATTATTTGAATAACTGCCTCTCCTCAATCACATCTCCCCATCCCACCACATCTAGCAATAAGGGCATGCTGTGGATCCAGTCCACAAAGGAATGTTATCTGATTGGCTTCGGAAGAAATGTTTCTGTCACATGATTCACTCTTTTATTACCCCTGAAGTCAGAGAGGTTTTAACTTGCTGGTCTTCTGGAAAGAACTCGAAACAAGGGTCAGGAGAACCAGTAATGTTTGTATGTCTCATAGGTTACAGGAGTTATTTTTAATGGTTATTGTTCTTAAATGTTTTAAAAGATTTTGGTATGTTTTTGGATATTTTGTTGTATTGTTTTCATGCTTTTAACTTCTTATAGCTCTTAATATACCTCTTAAGTCACATATATGAGCTGAGTACCTATATTAATATTCCAAATAAATCAATAAAGGAGGAGAGGAGAAACCCTAACATTTAAAAATAACATTACAGTGACGGCACTCTTTAAATAAATGGCACTCTTTAAATAAATTACAGGACACTCTTGCAGAGAACTCCCTGACAGCAATAGACTTTTGACTCAGGGATTTTTGTCTTAATGAGTCTTGTTGGCAAGACTTTCCTGCTGGAAAGTTGTTACAGTATAATTGTCTTTTGATCCACAAAGAAGAAACTCTACATTGTTTTTACTCTTAGAAGAAACACTACACTGTTCTTTTCCCTGCATAGTGTGCAGTTTGATTTGTAGAGAATTATTTTACACACATGCCGTTTTCCCTTTAGAGACCTAAGCCTAAGAAAAGAGCACAAATGTGCTAATGAAACTAAGCACAATTAAACCTAAAATAACAGATTGCATATAAATAATTTTGTTTACAAAAATGTTATGTTGGAATATCTTGAAACTATAAATTTTTGCTATTTAGTTAATTCACTTTGGTGGCAACTTAAGCAAGTCTATTTAAGCAAGTTGCTACCCATTTAACATTGAGTTAAAATGAAATGCTCAAGAAACTAGTGAAGAACACCTCAATAAAACATGTCAGCATTAGGACAATTATACCTACAAACATTGATGTTTCAATGTTTTTAAAAGCCTTTACTTACCTGTTCAGCAGTGGTGATGGGGCAGGAAGCTTTTATGGTGTATATCATTTAAGATTGATGTTTCTTGAAGGCTATTTTACCTGGGCTGAAAAAATCTAGATGACCATTAGGAAGCATAATAAGTTTGAGTACTAGATTCCAAATCTCTTTGTTGCCATCTACTGGTCAGATAAGGTATAGCAATAGTAATAGCATTTAGATTTATATACCGCTTCACAGTGCTTTATAGCCCCTCTAAGCAGTTTACAGAATCAGCATATTGCCACCAACAATGTGGAATCCCTAACTACTTCCAGTAACTTTTGTGTTCAAAGGAAATTACAATGATTCAGAACACACATGGTTATTTAATACCTTTTTCATGCCCCTGATGGAGACTGACTCTGAGGGAGAGGAGGAACAACTGACAGGAAGTGGAAGTGTGGCTCCAGAGGTTATGGAGGAGGTTGGCTGAGAAGTCAGAGAAGGACCCAGGCCCATCCCCTATCCATCCTAGGGCACGCAGGGAGGAGAGGATAAGGTGTCTACTCAGGAGGAGAGGGCCTTCATGGGTTGCAGCTGTAACAACTGAATAAGAGGATGGACGTGCGTACAGGCAAGCATTTAAGGTTCCTCTCTGAGTTTGGCATCCTTCCCAGTGTGTGTTCTGTTATCTGCGATGTCCTCCAGCCCTTATCTTGCCTGGTTTGTGTTGGTTTTTTCCGCCTTCTTCCTTCTACTCTTTGTGTGGAAGTTTTTTGTCTTCCGTCAAGGATATTTGGAGTTAGGAAGCAAAGTGAAGGAATAGAAGGGGCTTCAACCAGGTTTTTGTGACGGTGTTTGTTTTGTATCCCATCCTGGGTCATCACACCTTTCAGCAACTTCTTAGACAAAGAACATATAGATCAATTCTATTTTTCCTTTAAAAATATGCATTTCTACAAAGCAGAATATTTTCAGTCTAATTTGCCCATTGGGTTATCATTTTAGAGGTGTCTCCTTATCTAAATAGAGAAACAGGATGGTCAGAGATGGATAGAAAAGCAGTGGATGCCTGACTTCCTGCTGATTTCCCAAATGATCTTCCTTGTGAGAAGCATTTGAAATGAATTTTGTCAAATTCCCCCCACTCATTCCTGTGTGTTCTCAGGGATCATCTCTCTCCAGGAAGGAAGAAGGCTCACCCATCGACCATTGTTGCGATATATATGTGTGTGTGTTTTCTTAAGTTTTTGCGGGTACTTACATGTATGGTATTCAGCTTTCGGGTATTTTCCCACATCATTATGGTTGTGCTTTTAAAGTTGTAGCAACGATTCGGCACAATCTCATCTGCCATCATCAGGCTTCTGTATTGTGTTCGTCTGTATTGTGTTCATTCATATATATATGTTCAGCTTCCTTCGGGTATTATCCCACATCACTGTAGTAATTTCAAAGTTGTAGCAACGTTTCAGCAGAATCTCATCTGCCATCATCAGGCTTCTGTATGGAGTTTGTATGTGGGTTGTGGGTCGGGGTCTCCAACAAGCACCGTGTGGTTTTAAATTTTGAGGCTAGCCTGAATCCTAGATTGTGTTGGGGTCTCTGATGGGTCCCCTAGTGTGAATGTACTTGGACTTGGAGTATCATGTTGGCTGATTGCGTGTGTTCGTGGTTCCTTCTTGTCTGTTTGTTGCTTGATGTGACCACAGGCACAATATCACTTCACGTGGCCACTTAAAACCCTAGCCACTATAAAGAAAGCCCGGCCACGAAATCATCAGAGAAGCCATAGAGATTGACAACAAGATCTGAATAGCTGAATAGAAGATGATTGATCCACCAAGACTGTCATATCATTTGGAAACGCTGCACCTCTCAAATAGAAGAATCTCCACGACCACAAGCCAGGCTGGATTAACTAGAATATGTCGTTATTCAGACAATAAGCAGATTATGTTCTCTAATCTCACAGGACTAACACTTCTCAAAGAAGACCTCATCTTGCAAATATCTATAAATTAATGATAAAAAATACTAACATTCTAATAGTTCAGTATGGTTGGCTGTGATTTCAGCCGTAGGCGTGGCATCACATGTTATCATTCCAATTACAGAAAGAGCATGGTTTAGGAACATAAGGCTTGAAAATTAGCAAGCCTGAGTATCAAGACCCGAGGCTAGCTGCATGGTGGGATGAACATTCCCCATCATTATCGCTTCAAGCTCCTGATGGGGACATGAAAGCAGCTTCCACAAGCACTAGGCCACCTACCCACGCTGGCCACAACCACATGATTCACTGGCCAATCCTTCACACCAGAATTAACTAAATGGTTCTCTGACATTGACAGGAGAGGAATTTCCAATTATAGAGGGCATGCATTTTGCTCCATTGTTTAAAATGAAGGTCCATTATCATTGTGAATCTTTGATGAAAAAGCTCCAATTAAAAGCAAAAAGCATCTTAAAATATCACAGCCTCCCTGTGGGACTAAAGAGCTCCTTCTGGAAGATAAAAGGAACAAATCAAGTAGGTCTCATATACCTCAAGGCATACGTTTCGAGAAGTCTCATTCATCATCTTCAGAGCTGTTGCCTTTGGCTCTGTGCTCCAGAGTAAATGAGAAGCTTCATCCGAAACGTTGCCGTAGATACTTCCAATTTTAGCTGGAGAAAACCCGAATAACCAAAGATCCACATACAAATACCCGGAAAATCTCAGATATTATATATATATATATATCATTGATGTTTTCCGAGGCGCAGGAGTATTTGTATCGTGGATTACTCGGTTAAGATTTTCAGGCTGTGCTTCTACTAATCTCCGCGTCACGAACTTGACGAGCTATCTCCAAGGCAAACGTTTCTCTGCAATGAAGTTCTACCATTCATCATTTTCAGGCTCTGATTTCTTATCTCTCCTGTGCTTTCTTCAGAAGTAATGGATATGAGTGCTTTCCTTTAAACTGCTAGTGGGGTGGACTTGTATTGGGTGGGTGGGCGTGTTACTGATTGGATGATATGGGGGTTGGCTCTGTGTTCTGATTGGCCTGGAGAGTTGTGCTTCTGCTTAGTGGGGCCTGGCTTTGTGTCAGGTGTTCAGTCTTAGTCGGGCGGTTGGCGAATCGATGACTGGTGACGCTGTGTCTCGCTGTCTTGGTTCTGCCTTCTCTATCTGGTGGTCGTGCCACATCTTCATTGTGGGTTCAGTTTGCTCTTGTGTATGGGTCAGAGGGGTTGGAAGTGGTAGTGTGCTAGTCTGCAGCATGGCTTCGGTTGCCTCGGTCGTGTGTCTCCTCTCGTGTGTGGGTGTGAGTCTTTTCTGCGTGGAAAGTGTTGGTGGTAGCTAGTTCGTTGTGTGTGGCATTGTCGGAGTTTGGTGTCTTTGGTTGTCAGCTTTCTGTATATAGGTACTCGTTTCATGTACTAGAGCGAGTGTTTTCCAACTGTGGGGTGTGGTAAGGCACAGAAGGTATCATTTCTCTTCTATTCATGGCATGTGATGGACGTTTTTCGTATCTCGATGGCTTCTCTGATTATTCTGTTGTTGATAGGGTGTGTTTGAAGCTGATTGGTTCTGGGGTATTTTTAAGCAATTCTCATGTCCTTTGCTTTGCAGGTGTTGACCAGGAAGAGGTCATTCTTCTTTTGCTGATTGACTTCGTTTGTGTTCTTCACATCTGCTCACTAATTCTTCTGTTTTAGTTTGTCTATGTATGTAGTGGGCAGGCCAGTGCAAGGATTTACGTATACTTCCTTGGTTTTCTAACTCGATTTTGTTCTTTTGGGTTTCTTAGGATCGGGGATATTTTTTCTGCTTTGTGCAGAATGCTGTTTTTAATGTTTGTGTTTTTGGAGGACTTCTTGCTGATTTTGTCTTAGTGCCCTTTTATATATTAGGCGAAAGGAGAGGCTTTGCCATTCTCTGTTCTCTGTCTTGGCTCTTGGTGGGGTTTCTTTGACTCTACGCTGATGGGTAATCTCTTTTTGGAATCCATTGGCCTGTAAGTACATTAGTGAGACGTGTTAGTCGGTTTTAAGTGTTGAATCGGCTAAGCATTTTGTTCTGGAGATGAGCTGGTTCCTTGGCTACGACTACTTGATCTCGCTGCTGGGTGGTGGTGTGAGACGTGCATGTATGATGAGCGGTCTGTTATGTGTTTTCTTTTGGTAGAGTGGTGTGCTCCTAGGGACCATTGGATTTTTTTACACTAAGACATCTCAGGACGAGGAAAGAAGTCTAACACAGACGTAAGTCGGGGTCCGCAAAAGAGCTCCTCGCCAAACACTTGCATCGCAGCATCACTATCCGCCTAAGAGCCGCAGTGGTCCGGTGATTGTTGGCTCTGTTTCCATTAGTGAACTGTATTTGGTGGTTGTCAGGCTGTTGAGGGTTGTGAGAAGTTGTTCAGCTTTTCTTGTCCCGCTGTGGCCAGCAGTTATGTCTTAAGGTGTCATCGTTACATATCTGAGCCAGATTCGGGGGTTTTGATCATATTTTTTCTAGAGCTGTGTTTCAAAGTGTTCCAGGTAAGAGGTTTGCTGATGACACGGTGGAGCAGAAGGGTGATCCCATGGGTGCTCCTTTCTATTTGTTTGTATTTTGACCCATGAATAGGTGAAGTATGTATTGGATGGCCAGTGCGTTGGTAAGATCTTTAGGATGTACTTGGTGGGGGTCGATTGTTTTGGATGGCGCTGTCAAGGTTCTTTTTATAGGCACTTGGGGTGAAGGGGATGAATCGAAGACTCACTAGTAGGTCGCTGGGTTGTAAGTTTTGTTTCTTTATTCGCTCCAATGAACTGGAATGAGTCACTTACCTGTGAGTTGATGCGATTCTTCGCATAGGTCTGTAATGTTTGGCGAGAAATTTGGTAAGTTTGTAGAGCGTGAGCCTATGGAGCTGACTATTTGTCGTAGTGGGCCGTTCCTTCTTTGTAGGCTATCTTGGGGAAGACCCATACAGCTTAGCGCATCTGGAATACCTTTTTCTCGTTGGGTGATGATTTCCTTTGCTGGATTTCTTCGCTTGATGGGGGAGGCTCATTTATTTCTGGATCTGGTGGCTTTTCTTTCATAGGTAAGGTGGTGCGGGCGTTGGACCGGTCAGTGTTTAGGGCGTTGATATGTGGGGTCTGGAGTAGGTTGGTTTAACTTGTGTTTGGTAGTCAATGTATTCTAACCCACTGTTGCAATTGCCCTGTCTGCTGGTCAGGATTATTATCGCTTGGTAGGTCTTCTGTCAGTGTAAGATTAGTCAGTTTGTTTCTTCTTTGGATCTTGTTCTTCACCACTCCACACGCACAGATCAATCACGTAGCCACAGACAACTCATTTCCCAGAACAAAATGGTTAGCGATGACACCAACACAGTAAAAACCGAACTACACACTCCTCACTAATGTATCTTACAGCACACCAATGGATTCCACTTAAAAGAAGATTAACCCCACCCTAATCCAAAACAAGGAAACCACCCAACCAAAAGCCCAAGACGACGAGAACAAGAGACATGCAAAGCCCTCCTCCCATATAAATCAAAGGCACCTTACAACAAAATCAGCAAGACTCCTCGCCAAAACACACACATTTAACAACAGCACTTCTGCACACGACACCCAAGAAAAATATCCCACTCATCCCCTAAGAACCCAACAGCAAAATCAGAGGCTCTAGACAAAAAAACCCAAGGAGTATACGACAATCCCTTGCAGCTGTGCCTGCCCCATCCTACATACATAGGACAAACTAACAGATATACTGTATGTGCCACGCATTGGACAGACCGAAACACAAAAAAACTTCCAGATTCAAAAACGAAGAACTCGATCCTCTTCCCCTGGCTTCCAACACCTCAAAGCACAGGACAGGAAAGTTTAAGTGACACATTCTAAGTCAATGAATCACCCACAGCCATACCAATCGCCAACCGAACCACTGCAACAACAG
Source organism: Laticauda laticaudata (assembly GCA_004320025.1). NCBI lineage: Eukaryota > Metazoa > Chordata > Lepidosauria > Squamata > Elapidae > Laticauda > Laticauda laticaudata. Next base: position 26,415 of record BHFT01052121.1, read on the forward strand.
AGATAATCAAGAGAAGCCATAGTAGATAGAAAATACGTCCATCACAGCCATGAATAAAACGAGACTGATCACCTCCGCCTACCAAACCACTTTGGAAAACCTGCCCTCCAGTCTATACTAAACAAGTACCCTAAGCATGAAGAATGACACCAGCACCACACCCCACAAAGTGCCCACCACAAGATGCTACCACCCACTTTCCACGCAAGACAAAAAAGGGACTCACACCCACAACAGAAGGGAGACTACGACACGAACCAGAAGCCTAAAACTGCGAGCTTGCACCACTACCACTTCAAACCCTCTGACCCATACAAGAAGCAAAAACTCGACACCCCATGAAGATGTGGCACGACCAACGAACCGCAAGTCCAAACATGCACAAGATCAACAGCTCACCAGCTCAAATCCCCCAGCAACTAAGACTAACCTGAGCCACAGCCAGGCCCCCACCTAAGCAGAACACACTCCCCAGCCACTTCCAGAACACAGCCAACCCCGCCTACCAATCAGAACACACGCAAACCCCCACCCAATCAAGTCACACCCCACTAGCAGTTAAAAAGGGAAGAAGCAGCTGCGGAAGCTCACATTACTTCTGAAGAAGCACAGGCCTGAAGATAAACAAGCCTGAGAATGATGAATGAGACTTCATCGAAAACGATTGCCTAGATACTTCCAAATTCTACGCGGGAGAACACGCGAAATATAGACCAAGATCCACATCACAAATATCTGCGAAAACCTCAGAATAACATATATTATATACTCATTATATATACAAGACTTATATATATTCTGCAGATTTCAGCAGCGTATATTGATATGTGATCTTTGGGTTTGTATTCGGTTTTCTTCCAGCAAAATTGGAAGATTCTTAGGGCAAACGTTCTACGATGAAAGCGTCTCTCATTACGTCTGAGTAAGGCCACGAGCCAAAGAAACAAGCCTGAAGATGATGAATGAGACTTCATCGAAACGTTGCCTTGAGGTATATGAGACCTACTTGATTTGGTTCACTTTTATCTTCCAGAAGAGTCTTTAGTCTCCAAGGGAAGGCTGTGATATTTTAAAGTGCTTTTGCTTTATTGGAGCTTTTCATCAAAGATCACAATGAAATGACACCTCATTTTAAACAATGGAGCAAAATGCATGCCCTTCTATAATTGGAATTCCTCCTCCTGTTCATGTCAGAGACACCATTTAAGTTAATTCTGGTGTGAAAGGATTGGCCAGTGAAATCATTGTTGCCTGGAGCATGCTTGTGGAAGCTGCTTTCATGTCCCCATCAAGGAGCTTGAGCGAATGATGGGAATTTATCCCACCATGCAGCAGCACTCGGGTCTTGAACTCAGGCTTGCTAATTTTCAGCCTTATGTCCTAACCATGCTCTTTCTTTAATTGGAATGATAACATGTGATGCCACAGCACGCTGAATCACAGCCAACCCATACTGAACTATAGAATGTTAGTTTTTTATTATCATATTTATAGATATTTGCACAGATGAGGTCTTCTTGAAGTTTAGTCTGTGAGATTAGAGAACATATCTGCATTATGTCTGAATAACGACATATTTCTAGTTAATCAGCAAGATGTTTATAAAACTCATTAAAATTATACTACAGTAGAACAATCTTTTGTACTTTTAAAATTTACTACTTGGCTCATTTAAAAATGGTGCTATGATCTGTAGAGCACAACTTTTTGATAAATTTTAGTTTAATTTTTCTGTATGAGACGGTATGTTGCTTTGGCATAATTTCTGTTACTTTGTTACTGAAGAAAAATACTGGTTGATTTTTAAAAGATTGTCATATTTACTAAATTGTATTTTACTAACAAAGGCAAAAAAAAAAATGAAACTTGCTAGATCTGGGGAGAGCGCCACAGATTTGTTTTGACATTGAAGACAGCATGATTTGATTCACCTTCTCAAAGCATTTGAGGCTACCTTGTAGAAGGCTTTTTTCAGCATTCTCTTCCAGCACTTGCTCATTTCATTTATCAAGATAAACTACACATTGCTTTGTGACAAAACTTGCAATGAGGAGAGGGTGATGGAGTGCTTGGTTTGAAGCTTTATGAAAGCAAACCATCCCTTTGAAGCTTCATACAGTCCTAGTATCTGCCTGTTCTAAATAAATAATTGAGTATGTGAAAAAAAAATCAAATCTGACAAGGAGAAAATAAATTTCCTCATATTTATTTCAGCTGTGAATAAAATACACTTACACAACACACAAATACCTAAGTGGAAAAGTAAGTAAATGGAGAGGAGTATTTTTATGGATTGTAGTGATACTGAAACCTGACAGGATAAGATGAAGAACCTGAAGAGTTTCAGTAGGTAGAAGAAAATACATGAATAGAAATAGTAGTATACTGGGTGTATAACAGAAGGAAAAATAATAAATTTAGTAAAATGTGTATGAAATATGTAGAAATATGCTTGAAGTGAAAACTATGGAACAATATGATTTTTTAACAAAAAAGCAATCATCCATTTACTAAATTAGTCAAAGGACCCTCCCGAAAAAAAATATATACTTGTTTTGTTTAGTAAGTGGTATATTATAGAAAAATATATATAGCCTCAATTCCAATGACATATCATTCTAAATCTAAACCTTACTACCTTAAGAAATAATGTTAACTATGGATGTTAGTCATCTCTATGGCAGGACATGAAAAGATCTGAGAACTGGTAGTCTTCAACTTGCAATTGGCCACTTAACCATTCAAATGGATTTTTTTTTAAATCTACTTATAACTATCCTCAAAATTATGACTTCCCACATGATCACATTTCAGGCATGTGGCTACCAGCTCACTTTACGATGAGTTGCAGCATTCCACAATCATGTGAGCCTAATTTGAAACCTTTTTGCCATTTTCCAGAAGAAAATATCCATGATTCATATAATGACTACTGTGATTTGCTTTACATTGTAAAATGGTTGTAAAATCAAATCCAATTACATAGTGACCCATTTAACAACCACCATGCCTTGCAACCAAAATTCCAGGTCCAATTGTAGTCATAAATCAAGGGAAGAAGAAGAAAATCCTGCAAATAACCTAGACCTAAGCTGTATAAGTAGCTTATTTGGGTCCAAACAATAGCGAGTGATCACAATGGGAGTAATGTGGAATCTGATAAGTGCTATTCATAGTTATATTTTTAATGTTGTGAAGTGTATCATGTTAACTATTGGGAAGTTGTTCTTGGTAGTGGTAGAAATAAAACCAATAATAATACATTAAATGGGTGTGGTTACTTTCCAAGTCGCTTACCCTGAATTCTAAGTTGATAGGGCGCAGTGCAAAGAACCAAATCCAATTGATAAAACAAGTCTACAGCAATGCAGGTTCTCCTTGATTTAGAAAGGAATTAGAACCAGAAGCCCAGGTATTGAGTGAAGTGGTTGTTAAGTGAGATGTCATGGGACCGTTACACTTAACGACTGCAGTCTCTGCATTCCTGCTTGGAGTTGTTAAATGATTATAGGGGTTGTTAAGCAGATGGGGTGCCTCAGGGGTACCTCAGGGAGTTGGGGAGAAACTTGAAAGCACATATTAGAGTGCTGCAGTGTAATGCAATGTAATGCAACAGCCACACATGGAAGCAAATTTTGGTTGTTTCGTGGCTTTTCCCAGCATGGACAGATTACAAGAGAGATTTAACTGCATCTCTATCCTTTGCCTAGCCCTAGCCAATATCCACCATCTCGGCAATCTGAACTGTCTCTCTTCTCAATACCAGCCATGTCTCCATGGAGTAAGGGAAAGCCTACTACTATGAATGCACTATTTATTCATTTATTTTAAAATATATATAGCCAATTGAAGCCAACTCCAGGAAAAATACAAGAAAGTTCAAAAATATGTGTTGGTGATAAAAATCAAAAATAAACTAACATATTAATGGTACAATGCAACTGACACAAGGGATGAATGCCTAATGGAAAAGTGTTATGTCACTTGTTTTTTTTTAATAGCAGTAGAATAGGGGCTACCATACTCTATGGAGAAACTCTATTAATGTTGCTCATTTCAGACTTAAGTCTGTTAATCAATTTGGAGTGCCAAGTTCACTTATACCCGAAATGTAGGTTTTTTTCCATTTCTTTTTTTTAAAAAAAGTGGTATTGCTATAATTATTCCACATTGGTAATCTATTTCGTATTTATTTGATTTGTCAATTGCTTACAAGATACAGGTATAAGAATAAATATAGTTTTGAATATATGAGATGGATACTTATAAGAAAAAAAAAAATAGGACAGGGACGGTAGGCACGATTGGTGTGCTTATGCACTCCCCCTACAGGCCTCTTGGGAAGTGGGTGAGGTCAATAGTAGACAGTCTATGGTTAAAGTTTTTGGGGTTTGGGGGAAAAAAACCACAGAGTCAGGTAGTGTATTCCAAACATTGACCACTCTGTTGCTGAAGTCGTATTTCCTGCAATCAAGTTTGGTGCGGTTAACCTTGAGTTTGTATCTATTGTGTGCTCTTGTATTGTTATGATTGAAGGTGAAGTATTCATTTGCAGGTAGGACATTGCAATGTATCATTTAATATACTATATTTCGATCAGACCGGAGGTGGCATAGTTCTAGGTTTTCTTGGTCTAGAGTTTCAAGTCTGATGGCATAAGGTATTCTGCAATGAGTAGAGGAGCGGAGAACTCCTCTTGTGAAATATTTCTGGACTTTTTCAATTGTGTTCATATCAGATACATGATATGGTTTCTAGACTGATGAGCTGTATTCAAGTATAGGTCTAGCAAAAGTTTTGTATGCTCTAGTTAGTAGTGTGATATTACCAGAGAAGAAGCTATGTAGGATTAGATTAACAACTCTTAATGCCTTTTTGGCTACGTAGTTACAGTGGGCTCCAGCACTTAGATCATTTGAGATGAATATTCCAAGGTCCTTGACAAAGTTTGGGTCCTCAACAAGGTCTTGACGATTTAGCTTGTATTTTATTTTCTGTTTTTTTCTGCCTATATGTATTTGCCAATATGCATTAATTTGTTGAAGTTGCCATTTGATTGACCATTCTGATACATAGTCAAGGTCTTTTTGGAGAGTAGTAGTGGTTTCTGTGGTGTTGATTAACTTTACATCATCAGCGAAGAGAACATAGTTGCTCTTAATATGATCTATGCCTGTGAGATACAAATATCCATGATTAGTTCAGCATCACTGATTTTCTGCCCCTGTGTATGCTGAACACACTGTTGATTCTAGAGGATTTTTACAAAGAATACCTGTAGCCTTCTTGATCAGTCTACTGAAAACCAGTCTGGGCTAACTTGCTCTGGAAGAGAATAGTATGACAGGTCCACACATATGCAGTACCTCCAGTGTGACAATTGAGGCATTCTGTTACAGCATTAGGGCACAAACATATCATATTTCTTTGTGCTAGTTAGTCACATGTTCAGCATTGTAAAGATTTAGTGAATGCTGGCGCTTTTGGTATCAAAAGCAGGTACATGTGGATTGATGTCTTTGAAACTAAACTAGCGTTACATTAATTGCTTGCTTTTCCTTATAATAAACTCCATTGTCATTTATGTATCCAGGTCTTGTGACAACAAACTAACTACAAATTATAACAAAGTTGTTTTTTTTTCACATACAGTATTTTGAATTATTTTATACTGCTGAGAATCCAGCTGTAAGGGAATCCACCATCATGGAAAGCTGCTTAATATGATATATTGTGGTTTCAATAGTCAAAGAGTATCATCTTTTAATACGTGAGACCGCATTTAATGATTTTTGGGAGGCCAAGAGCCACAGTAGATGGGACAGTAATGTAAAGCTTGTGTGCTCTTTTCTATCATTTTGATTGGTTCTAGAAAGATGTTACTGAAAGTTGCTTTTAAATAGTTTTAAATCTCCTTGAAGAAATACTTTATATACCAGCCTAAATTTATATTGTATTTAACATCTATCTGAATGGTGTTGCTGTAAATTAGTATGCAGGGCACATAGATTTTCAAGTGTAGTTTTAGAGTATTAAAGCAGCCTTATACTTATTGTACTCTTATACTGTTTGTCTTACATTTCTGTCCAGTGTTCCTAAATTATACCACTTGTAAGTGTCTGGCTGTGAAATATATATTTAACCCTGCAGTTAATGGTAAGCAGGATGCATACAGAGACTTTATTAATTTGTCATTAAATGCATTTTTTTATATTTCTATTTGCCATTCCAAATATAACACACCTGCACATTCGCTTTCTCATTTTTAAAAAATTGGTAATAGTCATCCAATGAGATTGTCAGAAACACTAAAGAGATTATATATTGTGTGAATTACAGTTGCTTCGAAAGCTGCTGAGTAGAGTTAGAAAAGGCAGAGGTCTAGCACATCATGACAGCATCTGGCAAATGTGCTGATCATCACAGAACATCTCTCAGCAAAGAATCCTGCACTCTGTTCCAGCTGAGGCACTGACCCAGCTGCATCCTTCTATTGGACACAATAGGGCTTCTCTGTCTATCTGTCTGTCTCTCTCTCTCCTGTCCCTCTCCCTCCACCCCTTCCTAGTTGTTGTTTGATCATCACTGCAAAGGGAAACTGACAGAACTCACCTGGTTATTTGGATTTTTTTTTAACATCCTCTGGAACTGTGAAATCAGAGGTAGGTGAATGATGCAGTGCAGAAAGTTACTGCAGCACTAGCTTTTGCTAAGGCTGAAATTAAATTAACCCCGTATAGCAGTGGAAGATTATGTTCGTACATTCTATTTCTTTTGCATGCATTGGGCTGGAACTATAGTGAGTTTCCATTTTTTTTTCCTGTTATATGCGAATTGTACTCAGAATGGAACTGAAGAAAATGAATTCTTTTTTTCTTAAACAGAAAGCAGAAGGCTGTATTTTCTAGAGAACCAAGTATTTCTCAGCTAAACAGATTAAGAGTGTTAGGTTGCTTTATACGATATCAGTTCCTCTCCAGAAATGCTTATTATAATTATAGTGACCATACTGATTTCTTTTGCTTCTCTGCTCAAGTTTCATGCATTTGATCAATTACGTATGTTTGTGAAAACATACGTAATCGTGAAAGCTTTAGGTGAGGTTTTTTTCTTTTTTTTTAACCAATAGTTAAAAGATGGGGGTTGTTTTTTCTGCATCCTTTAAAAATAGTCTAATGCAATTGGAATCAGCAAGGCTATTAATATGAAAAAGTGTGATATATAATAATGAAAGTAAAACAAGATTGTTTTCAAAATCTCTTAATCCTGGCCCATTTTTCAGGAGGAGTTATCTTCTAGTTTACAATCATCTTCTGTAAACAAATTATCTTTATGGCCAAATCTGACTGAGAGTAGGAGAAATTTCTAAAACATTCTGTAATGAATCTTAAATACAGCTTTTAAAGTGCATTTCGCGACTAGTTGGTTAAGACATCAAGATGTTTTTATAGGTAAGTGATGGATTGCAAGCCATATGTATTATTGAAAGGTAATAACAATATATTTCAAGTTAAATAAAACACTAAATGTGCTTGTATTTCTATACAAGGTAAAATAGCTTGCTAAGATCTAACTATATCATTGAATATGTTCTAAAATTTAAACTGATAGAATTCCCTGTTAAAATGAATGAATTTTTCTGGTTGTATTCACTGTTATTTAGTTTCGAAGTCATGTTTCCCTGACTGTTTTGGATAATATTGTGAAACAAAATAATTTCTTATTAGATGAATGGAAAAACCTACAATAATACATAAAAATCACAATAAGAAAACAATATATTTATGGCTGGGAATTATTTTTCACAGCTTTTACATTTTAAAAGTTGTAATCTTTGAACATAATTACTACAAACTAGCCTCAGTTAACATAATGGGATTTATGTCTGGGTAAACATAGATTGAAATATATTGCAAACTTAGGAATGTATTTCAAAAAGTAAGAAAAACTGAATATATTTAGTCAGTAGTTTCAAAATAGGTATATAAAATTCATGAGCTAGTACAAGCTTTATGAGAAATTATGCAAATAGCATGAAATGTGGCCTATTGTACACATGTAGCTACAATGTATTACTTAATATTCTTGATTTTAGGTAACAGTATGTTAAGTATCTTTCTGTAGATTTTCTCCACCATTGTTTATGTTTAAAATATTTCTTCAAATTATACAAAATTGTTATGGTCAATTACTTTTGCAATGAAATAGGGTTCTAAGTATATTAAATTTGAAAGATGTAAACATTACATTTATTTTGTAGTTCATATAGATGTTTCTGTACAAATGAGATTCATAGTGGAAATTATCTATTGATTGCTATTTAAACAGCCTAATTTTTGTTCCTTTCTAATCTGATTTCTTTTATATTAGTAAATGGTTAGATCTTATGAATAATTGAATATTCATTTCCTTTAGCAGCCCAGTGTCCATCATTGTATATGGGCTGTTGCATAGTTATTATACTTGGTGAATTGATACTCCTAATGGAAATAAAGAATCTCATAAGCAACAAAACATGCATAAGTAATACATTGCACAAATGTATGTGTGTGAATTTTTTGTAAAACTGTCAAAAATATACTCATGTTTAATCTGGCATCCTTTAATAACAAACTTAATATTCCACTGCTTCCTATTATAACATTCTTATTTATAATGCTGCTTTTATCTTTAGCAGGTGTGAATTGTAATGGCTTCCAGAAAATGTTATAAGGGCTGCCTTTAGCACTACACAGGCGAGTATTAGTCAGCAACTACTGAAAACTTTTAGTTATTTTACCATTTAGAAGTAGAATGTTGCGAGCTTTTCTTCTTCAGTGATTGAACTCCAGCAATCTTTCTATTTGAGAAAATAATTATATACCTATATTACTACGGAATTCTTATAAAAGATGAAAGAAAAATCAATAATAAAATTGCCATGATAACCATAACATAGGTTATCAAAGGCAAGTACTATAGATAAAAGAGTGAAACTGTTTTTGCAAACTGCACTGTCAGAATAGGAATTCTGATAAACCTCATATACATTGTAAAGGTACAGTTTGAAAAAAGATAATTAAATTATGCAAGGTTCTTATTTTTTCCTGTAACATTGTGAAATGAAGACAATGTGCATATGTTGTATGCTCAAACACACATCCAGAGAAAAGTTGTCTTTTTCCTCAGAATGGTGAAAATAGATAATACTTTTCAGAGTTTGGAACATTCCATATTTTTGTTCTTGTCGAAATTCAGCCTTGGTTACCAAAACAGAAAATAAAATCTTTAAAAGATTTTATGCATATTACCATGTGTAATTTTTACTTTCATTCAAAAATTATTTAAGTAGCTGGTTATTATTATAGAGATCAAGAAATATCTTTAAAAGGTTAGTTATGTAGAATTCCAGTGAAGTTTAATCTAACATTGGGAGAAAGTAACCAAAAGCATGACTTTAGAATAACTTGTCATAACCAGAAGAAATTGTGTTGACTTATGTTAGCAGTATGCAGACCCAAAAAGGAGCTAGCAACATATACAGGTATTCTCAACTTAGCAACCAAATTGAGACTGGAATTTCAGTCATTGAGCAAAACAGTCATTAAATGAGACATCATGAATGCCATGTGACTGCCATGCTCAATGACTAGAATTCTGGCATTCCTGATTGTGGATATTAAGCAATTGTGGGATCATTAAGTTCCAGGCAAGGAGCATGGGATGCCTTGGGGGGGGAGGAAGTCATCCCACTCAGGAATTGAAAATTCTGCCTTCCAAAATCCGACCAGGATTTTCACCCGCTGAGAGGAGAGACACTTGCAAGCAGCCTGCACTAGACCTCCCAGGGCCTCCCCCACCATCTGAGGTGCCCTACACTTTACCGTATCCTACCACACCTTACTACACCGGCTCCCACTCTGCTGGGATTTCAGTTCCCTCTCATATTTGGTTCTGGTGGAAAGAGCCGCCTGCTGAAGTAGTTCAGATCCCCTCTGTGCGTGGAAGGGAGTTCCTTCGTCAGGAAACAGGAATGGAGCTGAAATCTTCAGGATTGTAGAAATTGCAAATAGCAATTGCACGATCCCAGGGTGTGCTTTGCAAGTCTTAAGTATGAATAGGTTATCAAGCATGCAGATAATGATCACGTGACCACAGGGGTGATGGTGCAACATTTTGAGACACACAGAAATGGCTTACAGACCATAAAACACCTTTTGGAGGCCTTCATAATTCCACATCATTGTTAAACAAGGACTGCTTGTAATATTGTCGGTCAGTTTGAAAACAATGACATCCCTATTGGACTGCCTATTTTGCAGGGCTTGCGAATGGGCACAGTCCAGCACAATCTCCCATTTTCACTCTCCTCCTATAAACCACAGCGACACATTTCACACTGTTCCAGAGGACCATTTATTTGTCCAGAGATGAGTGGAGTGAAATGCAACTACACAGAGTAAACAGCATTTTAATTAAGTTACATTTAGCAAACGAACATGCACAGTGTGTTCCATTTTAATCATTCTTTTCCATTTTAAATTCTGATTGCTCTTTTGTACAAAGTGAGTGCTGACTTGTTTACTTGTCGTGTCATGCTTTTAATATATAGAAGTGTTACACATAGCAAGCTTTTCTAGCTCTATATTTGCTGTCTTAATATGCACCTATAGATTCCAGCTGTATTTTTCTACATTTCAAGCTTCAAATGACTTAACTTTATACAAACTTCAAGCCAACAGTCGGCAGGAATCAAAAGGGACCCAGTTTGAGAAATGGCCCATCATGACACTATGCCTTTATTGTGGTTTTTAGAGAGCATAATAGAGGGTGTTAGTTCAGCTGCAAGCCCCATTCTGCTTCATCTAAGATTCTTATAAGATTCTCTTAGAAAAGAAATAATGCTTTTTTAAAAGATATTAGTTGCTGTACTTTTTTCTTTTCTTTTCTCTTTTTTTGGCTGGATTCATAAATATTTCTTTAACTGCCCAGAAGAAGAGGGAACATTTCCTTGTAAGCGTAAAATCACTGAATACCAAGTGATTACTGGAACTAGTGGGGAAGAGCTTAAGGGTCATTACAGATGGACCTTACTACATCTGTTTTTTACTAGGTTTTTTTTTTTTTTTAAAGACTGTGGTCTATCAGAAAGCCAGAACACTATATAACTGAAGGGAAGCATGGAAGCAAATGCTTGCAAAATCTTTGGCCAATACAATAACATAGGCAGATTCCATGAGTGTACATTGCCCTTTTCCAAAACTAGAACCTATTGCACTGGGATCAGTTAAAGAGTCGGGGATGGAAGTAATGATTGGAAGCAAAGGGATTTATACCTTGATACTTAGAGCTGCCAAAAATATAAGTGTATAAGTGTGTGTGTGTGTGTGCGCGCGCGCGCGCGTGCACACACACCCACAAAATTTTGAGCAAGACACAAAATCATTACATTTGTTCTCTTTCTCAGTAGAAATTGCAAAGGGAGGTTGAAGCTTGCTTTATGATATATCTGCTTTGTTCTTAAACTGAGAATCAGTGGAACAGAAAGCTCTTTTTTAGTGTTCTCAATGAACGTTCAGAATGTATGTCCATTGCATGCATGCAGTGAGGGCATAATAAAAATTCCATCTATACAAGAAATTGAATGATCTTGAAGGCAAGTCATTTTTTATGATGGCCCCCAAAATATGGAACACTTAGCTCAGAAATACAGCTAGCCCCATTCTTTCTTTCCGTAAAGGCAAAGCTATAAGTATGGTTGTGTTTATGTAGGTCCTTGGTGGTTGATTTTTCTTAAAGTTTACAATGCCCTGTCTGTGTTTTGCATTAGATTTGGTTTTAATTGTATTTACATTAGAATTACGTGAGTTTTGTTTATAATTCTACTTTGTAAACTATAGTTTTGGGAACTGGATGGTATATATATCATGTAAATTTCAAGATTTTAAAACTGAATGAAGAATAACTACTTTGATTTATATATTGATTTGGGAATTAATCCTTGCAACTTTCCTAACAAAAGCCTAATTTCATTTTACAATATAGGAATGAAACAGCTAAAAGTCAGTCTTTTATCTAAAAGCAAAGCTATTTATTTTTGTACATATACAAATAGTTGCAGAAATTTGAACATTTCACAAGAAGGGTCATAAATAAAACTAGGTTCGGGTAGAAAAGTATTACTGTTAGCGGGTGAACATTTGGCTTAGGTGACTATTATTCAGCTTTCTCTGAAGTTAGGTATTGCATACAGCTATGCTAAGCTATGCTAAGAGCCACTTTGGTGTGGTGGGTAAGGGATTGTGTTAGACACCATTAATTCTAGTCCTGCCTTAGCACAAAGCCAGCTGGAAGATCTCGGGCCAATCCTTTTCTCTCAACCCGAGAAAGGAAGCAATGGCAAACCACTTCTAAAAAACCCTGCCAAGAAAACTTCAGAGATTTGTCCAGACAATCTCTGAGAATCAACACAAGTGAACAGAAGAAATTTTTAAAACTTCCAAAAACAATGCTTCACAGAGCATAGTTAATTTTGATGGGACTGCCAGTGAAAAAGATTGGCAAAGGCGTAATGACACTCATTTGTACCAACCCCCTTGCCAACACTCCTTTCAACTGATTTCCAGACTTATTTTAATCTGTTTTTTTTTTTAAGCCATTGAATGTCTTTGGACTAATATTCCCCCTTCCATATGAATTTGCCCACTGCTTTCATCGTCTTTGCAAGTATTTCTGGCAAAAGGAGTGAGATGGATGGCTCCGAGGCAGAGGGTTTCTCAGTTGGAGTCCCAATTTATGGAATGCCTCTCCAAAGGGCCTGATTGGCATCTATTCCTCTTTCTGAGGCAGTTTGTAGTACTCAGTTTAACTCAAGTGTGCACTTGTGAAGAATAGTGGGTTTTATGTTTTATGTTTATTATTGATTGACTGATTGCATGTATTGTTTTCCTTCTTTTTAAAAGTTTTTAAACACTTAATGTAGTGTGACACCCTCAAAGAATTTTTGATATTTTTTTAAGTGACCTCTTTTGACCATCTGTTTATAAAACATGTTTGCTAGCTTTTTTATAATACTGCTGTATTATTAGGTTTTAAAACATGCTTATTTTATAATTTGCTTATTTTATAAACTTTATGATATACTTTAGATATATTGCTAACAGCTCAAGTCAGTTTCTTATTATTTTAAGTTTCTTCTGCATACTTACTGCCTTGAATGTATCTTCCAAAGGACAGTTTGTTAAACTTTTAAATGAATACATTAAGTTTAGAAGTTTAGTCACTTAAATGAAAAGTCCTACTGTGAAAATAACATCATTTTGTGTTATACATATAATCAGTTATATTCTACCTTCATGTGTCCATGTAGAGCACACAGAGACTGGAAAAGCTCAGAACAAAATAAGTCAAAAAATATTTATTTCTCTCTGGTATGCATTTTAACAATAAACCAAAATGCAATTTGAAACTTATTTACTACATTTTAAAATATATATGTTGTTACATATTACTATAATAAGTTATAAATATTTTCCTCCCTCTTGTCTATTTGAAAGATACAATTGTGTTTTTTTTCTCTGCATATATCTGTGAGGGAGAGACAACATTAAACACTAAACCAGTGGGGCAATCAGGTTAGAATACTACAGTAAATTAGATAGATTGTTATCAAAGAAAACAACATTCTGCAATTTTTTTCAAGCCTTGTGAAATTTAGGTTGCTGTCTATTTAAGGAATTTGTGTTCTTTTAGGATTTAAAATAACTCTTGCAAACAACTCTAAAAAGTTACCTTAAAAACCTTAAGCACAACAACAGAAAAAAACTAACTAGTAACTTAAAATCATTAAAAACAATAACTAAACCATCTGAGAAAGAATCTCATGGTCCCAACAGAATATATTACATCCCGTATTTTATTGATACATTGCATGGGGATATAATATTGGGCTGGAAAAAAGCAGAAAAGATGAGCAAGTTCACACTTTAGATACAGATATGTAGGGCAATGCATTGATTAGTTGTCAACTAGTCAGTATGTCTGCTATTCCAGCTTGTTGACTTTCATTGCAAGGACATGTCCTCCAATAACTGTAAAGGTCTAAAATGAACAAGCAGGGTTAAATGAATAGAATGCCTCTCTATTTTGCAATTTAATGGAGCCTTGCAATTGGAGCATTTTCCAATTTCAAAAGCAGGCATTTATTTAAGAGAAAGCTAGTGAAAATTTATTATTTTTCCTAGACATTTCCTAAACATGAAGTAGTTGATGAAATTACCAGTAAGGAAAATTTCCCAAAATCTTGCTCATGAATTATTTGCATAAAGTTTGCCTCAAAACGTGTCATAACTTAGAAAAGGCAATGTGTCAAGAGGCACTGGTAATCCTAGTACTTGTTCTATAAAGTTCCATCTTGTTCTATAAAGTTCCAGAGTTAAAAGTTCTGTTCCACTTGAAAGCAGGAACAAGCTTCCTAAACATGTATAATACTTTACACAGAGGTAGTCCTTGAATTATAACCTTAATGAAGACTTTCCTTTAGGGTAAAATGGGAAAGGTGAAATGAATTGCCTCAAATAATGACCAGCCACTCCTGCTCTTCATAGCTTGTTAAATGAAACTCAGGGGTGGGGAGATTAGGGGAGGCACAAACCCACTATCCCACACCTTGGGGGCCTCACTTGCCAGCTGCCACATACCTGACAGTCTTGCCAGAGAGAAGCAATGGGGAAGGAAAATACTGGGAACCCTGTGTTTCTTAATTCTGCCCCTGCCCTTCCTTCTGCCAAGGTGCTCTGTCTTTATGGGGCAAAAAAGTACCAATTCTGAAAGTGCCTTTCAGCACTTTTTGCTTTGATCAGCTGGCTGCCAATTTGATTATTGATAATGTTTATTAATCATAGTTCAATAAAACAATCACTATGAAAGAATTAGGTAGATGATTCAGGTGATCATACCTTTATTACAGTAGGATTTCTCTGACAATTCATGAGTCAGGGAAATCATACATTTCAAAGCAGATGTAATCCAGACATTTAATTTTTTTGTCTATCACATATTGCACCATAGTTTCAAAGGACTTTCAGTCATATTTCCTTGTTCTCATGAGGACTACAAACAAAGTTCTTGCAAAGTTTCAGGCATAACCCCCTCCCCAAGCATTTAAGGCTTCTGGGTGTCTTCCTTGGCTACCTGGTCTTCCTTGGCTACCATCTCTTATTACTATTGCTCTTCCTCTAAGTTCTCCTATCAGTTGATTGGATTCAGCAGGCCCTGGAAATACTCTTCAAAGTCCAGCTCTGGAACACCTTCTGTCCTTTTATATTTCGAATGTACAATGGTGCTGAAAAATTTAGGAACCCTTTTTAATTTTCAATATTTCTATATAAATATGACCTAAAACATGACCACGTAAGCAATAAAACTAGATAAAGTGAACTCAATTAAACAAATCGGTAAAAAAAACAATATACTTGTTAATTTTTTTACTTGAATCAAATGATCCAAAGCATGTATTTGTGTGCATTTAGGAGAGCAAATCCCTGACAGGTTGTGGTCTCCAGTTTCACCCAACCAGCTTTTGATAATGTACCTCACATCTGATTGATCATTCATTACCAAATCATAGATCAACATAATCTTATTGCAGATGAAACTGGCATTTACTATCTCAGTTTCTTCTAGCTTTTTTCTTTCCAATCTTCAGGTCATCTCATCTCTTTTAGTTCCCCACCATCTATCTCAACTGTCACATGTTTTGACTTTACATTTTTTTTTAATCCTTACCAGCGATGCCCCAAGCCAACTAAAGACAATAGGATCCCCATTCTGAGGCTCAGCAACATCTTAATGCTTCTCTTGCCAGCTTTTTTTTAAATGGTTGAATATGATAATAAAACAATCCAGATTTTCTAATGGATTTATTGTGCAACAAAGTAAAGATTATCTTAAACTGTGAGTTCATGCTTCATACATTGCAAGCCAAGATCTGGCAAAATGAACTGGTCTCTGTGTGTGTGTTACCTGCAAATGCTATTAATACTTGTCAATCTTCTTCATTCTTTTTAATATAATGCAAACAGTTATGTTGTAAATAAGAGTAAATTTTAATAGATTTCAATAGCCACGTTATAGACTTACCAAATTATATTTACAGAATGGCAGATAATTGAAAAAATAATCTTAGTTCCATTTATTTCCATCAACACTTTTTAAACTATTAATTAAAATTTCAAAATAATTAAAGTAATTATACATTGAATATTGTTTACAAATAAAAGAAAAAATTATAAGAGTTCTCAACACACTGGACTTATGGGTTGTAATAATCAGACCTCACTTGCTTTCTGAAAGTAACAAATGAAAATTCAGAATTGGTCACATATGCATTTACTGTTCTGCAACAACATAAAAACAAACTGATCCAGGTGTCTTTCTAAAGACATGCAGAGAACAAGCAGCAAGTTTTTAAAATGTGATAAGAGTATATTCAGAAAATTTTCATATTTGGTTGAGTTTTGGCAGTATGTTTTTCTTGGCAAATCTGAAGAATGTCTACTACATGTGGAAGCTTGGTGAAGATTATAAAGTTATCTAAATATTGGAAGTTCCAAAGGTGCTTTTTAAAGAGGTAACTGGACTTTATTTCTTTCAAGAAATATGACTATGACCTGGTTAACTGAGAATCTCCATAGACATTAAACTTTGGAAGGAAACTGAATGAAATATTTATGGAATTGTTACATAAGAAAGTCAATTTTTCTTATTCCTTTCTTGATTACTGAAAAGATTACAGTTTTTACAGAATGTTTAGGATATTGAATGAATCCTTCAGTTACATAAAAATTTTAAAAAATCAGAAAAGCTACCATATCAAACTTAAATTGGAGGCAATGGGATAATTATATAACAATACTTTACTATTTTGGTCCTGAAAGTTTAATTATAAATAAGGGACAATTGTGGGCTTCATAAATCTTGGGAACTATTCTAGTACCGTACAACAACAATCTGTATTTTTAGCAGATAGTATACTGGGTGAACTGATCAATTTGGTCAGCTGTTTGTTTTTATGGCAATGAATTGCTAACTATCACAAATTTACTCTTCATCTTCTTGAAATGTACAGCTGTCTCCCATTTGTTTCCAAGGCCCATTTCTTTCTCCAGAAGGCTTAAAGCCTGTTTCTAAAAGAAGAAAAATTATACACTTAGTTATAAAAGTTATACCTGCAATACCTACTGTGAAGAGCTTAAAACAATTAGATTATGAGAGTACTATTGTCCATCTTCTTGGACAGTCATCTTAAACTATTCAAAATACATATCTGTCCAATGAAGCAAAAGGATATAATCACAGTGGTGCACATCATAATTTTCAATTTTATTTACATCCAGTTGAACATAGTTACAATTTTTCAGTCTTTCCATCTATACAATGCTCATAAGTACAAAATATACACTTCTTACAACCTGTACTGTATGAGAATTTCTTAATGCAAACATCTACATTGAGAAAAAAGTTGTAGTGTGCTTCTAATGGCATATTTTTGGGAGAATACTGTTTCAAATTCCATTAAATGCTGTCATCTTTAGAACATCTCCAAACAGCTTATCACAAGTGCTTTTTTAATGTTGCTTTATTGGCATAATTTATTCATACACAGCATTTTTTCTTTAACAGTTAATCAAGTGCCATCAATTGCTATTCATCTCTGGTGTCTATATAGACAGGAGCTTGCCACCTTCACTTGTCTTTATAGTTTTTTCAAGGGTATTGCAGGAGACTTTTTGATTTCTGTTTTTCTATCTTATCCCTTGTTATTCTCTTCTCCTTCCTTCAACTTTGCCAAACATAACGATTTTTCTCTTGTTCATCACTCACTTGCATTGCATGCCCCAAATATGTAACTTCTGCTTGCTGATCTTTGCCTCAATGGATGGTTAACCTTTTTTTGGTCCAGGACTGTTTGATAGGTTCTTTTTGCAATCCATTATACTCATAGGAACCATTTCCAGATCCATAAATTAGAAATGCCAGTGTTATTTCCCTTCTTCTTTTTTCATCCTCTTTCTCCACCACCCATATCCATTGGGAAGACCATTGCTTTCATTTTTCTAATCTGTGTTATGATATAAATGTTCTTGTGACTTACTGTCATTCTTTCAAATGACTAGCTAAATATACTATTTCTAGTCTAAGCCAAAGAAAGAATTGAGAGAAGAATAGATAAGGGATTTCTCACCAAGAGAGTATCTCATGGCAGCAAGAAAGCTGAAACTGACTAAGCTGGAAAAAGAGGAAAAGACAAAAATGACTACATAAGAAAAAATAATGTAATTAGGCAGTGTCAGGCTGCTAAACAGATGCAGATTCTGGGGGACTGCCTAATAGAGTTTAATCATAAATTTGCCATGTAAGGAAGAGCATGAGATCTGTCTACCCTATAGAGGTATCCAGGGAGAAAAGTGGAACCCGTCCTACAGAATTATCCAGCGCATGCATTAGAAATTGAACCCCCAAAGGAGATCAAAGTTAAATGTAGCCTTAAAAGTTATTTTAGCTAAAGCCCTTGAGTAACTCTTTGGGGAATTTATTAATAACTACATTTTAGGCTAGGCACATTGTCATTTAATCAGAAGCAAGCAATATTTCCAAAAGAGAGATAGCTGATCTAAATTGTAAAACAACTAGTTTCATTAAAATAATGTGTTGCATGTTGGCCTTTAAAGACAAAAGTAGGAAGAACTGCAGGCATTTATAATATCCTACTTGCTTTGCTATCTGATTTGAGAATCAATGCCTTATATGCTAATGATGAATAAAATTCCACCTTAATGTATAAGGTATCATTTAAAGTAGAAAGGAAGTTTTCTTCTGTTTTCAAGGTTCTGTGACTGTACCTGAACCACACTAATGTACTTTCCAAGACTCAGAGCAATTTCCTGATCTTGCCCAACTCAAAGGGTTGTCAAAGCCTTTTCTATTTTAGAATACACCTAACACGAGTAAGGCAGACTTATTGTGAGTTTCTTTCTCAAAATGTTTTTCCACAACTCAGATAATTTTTCCATTACAGCTCTTCATCCTTCTGACATTCAATCATGTTCATGTAATTAGTGCTGAATCAGTGCAATCAATGTAATTAATGTTTAATCTTGACTAGACAATTAATGCAAGTTCAAAATTCCAGGTAATAATTAAGCTCTCTGGTATCCTTGACTCAAGTTGTTTTACTGCTGTATAAGCTGCTTCACAGGAATATTTTGAAGGTATAGAGGGACATCCCTTATTAACATCTCCCTGAGATCAGTTGTGAAAGAATAGGATTTGGAAAATTACTAATTGTTAAAAAAAAACTTTGTGGTTTCCCTATTAATTGCTTTAAAACATCACACACAGTTGTCCACTGCTGTCCAATCTCATCTAATTCTTGTAGTTGTTTAGTGTGAAAACATATGCTGTATCTTAATGCATATATTTATTCAATTTTACAATCTCCTTCTTTCTGTCCTGTATCATACTGCATTTTCAAACTCAATTATACAGTATTTTGCAAGTTTCATTATCAGTGGGTTCATGATTTACATTTTAAACTTCTCATTTGTCATTCATTTAGAATTTACTGATACCATAGAGGAGAGCCATGTTAGTTTATAGTAATCAAATATCAGAATGAATCTTTTAGCATCTTTTCTAACAAATATTATAGAAAGGCATAAGCTTTAATCTGTTGAAGTGAGCTACAACTCATAAAAGTTTGTGCTTTTCATAAAATTTGAGAAAAAATGTTACTGAATTTTGGCTAGAATTTGCTGTTTATTTTTTGTGCTTTAGTGCCATCTCACTAGTAAATTTCCATGTCTATCTATGTTATTCATTCATTTTCAATGTAGAGACATTTGACACATGGTTTTTTTTTTAACTAGATTGTACTGTAGACCTTGTATTTCAGTTCCTCTTTCCTTTGTCATGCTTTAAGTAGTGTCTAACAGTCAAACTATCAGTCATAAAAAGAAGGAAGGTAAATATGTTTTTTGTCTAATACAGTTTTATTTTATTTTTGCTTCCTTTCCACATTAACTTAAATGCTGAGTACTTCCAGTTTTAGTTCTCTCCGGTGTGAAAAACAGCAGTTACTACAAAAAAAAAAAAAAAAAGAACAGAAGGGAAAAAAAATGTTCGGGACATATGATGTGCCAAATTGTTGATACCAGGAAAGTTTTCAGCAGCTTTCTTTTGATTCTTTAGGCAGACAGGCTCGTGTGTTATTTGACAGTGTCACATTAAACAATATTCTATTTTTAATTTCTTGCTCTTCAGACAAAAACATTACCATGATATGAAAAGAGAGAAATGGAATTAAAATGGTTTTTCAAAACCAATTTTGTTTTCAATTTATAAGTACAAGTTTTCAATTTATAAGTACAATTTATTATGTACAAGTTGCTTGTACATTTGCACCTGCAAATTAAGATAAATATTTACTGTAAATATTGCATTGATTTGGTATATATATATATTTTTTTTCAAGGACTAGACTATTGTCCTCAAGAGTGCATCCAGCTGTTATTTCAGTGCTAAAAGGGTTTTTTTTTCTGTCATTCTAATCTGGAAGTACTTTCTATTATTATCGTTGTTATTCCTGCATTTAAAGGCAGGCAAAATGAAGTCATGTTACTCTTGCAGAAAGTTATACTAAAAATTGTTTTTCAGAAATTACTTTATTTGAAAGCCACTTGAGTTAGGTGGGAATCCTAGACTGGATTATCTGAGAGCAAGGTCCATCCAATTCAGTAAGGCTTGCCTCTTATAGAGTTCCACAGGATTACACTGTCATCTAAGAACATTTGCTTAATAATAACCTACTTCATACCAGTCATAAGTACAGTATAAAATATAGAATGGGAACAACAGCAGCTGTAAGGCTAAACTCAGTAACAATTTTCTTTGCTAAATGGTATGTGTTGCTAGAATTTATTCTTCATTACAATCTTATGTGAAGAATTGGGGGCCATTCCAGGATAGATTTGAGGCACGAACAAAAGGAGGAAAGAATTTATCTGTATGAGAAGTATAGTTGCATCTTGTGGGGTGTCATTTTGTTCTTCAAATAATGACCAGCTACTCTTATCTAGTACCTACAGAATAATTAGTGGAGTATATTGTCACCTAAAATATCCCAATACTATGGCTTGAAAAATGGGAGCAAGATATAAGATGTTTGTTGCCTCAAGCTTTATACAAAAAGTAGAATATAAATAAAACAATACTCTTATCAATTTGTCTAATCCAAAATCATGTCATTAAATGACATGTAGCGCATATTTCTTTATTTGTTTAATTTTTATAGCTGGCCATTTCAACTCAAAGACTCTTGAGAAGTGAACAAATCTAAAATTGCTTTCTATTTATGAGTTATTTAATAAACATAGTAAAAACCTGCTTGGAGATGTTAATCTGTGACTGAATTTGACACAAACGTGTATGTTTTGTTTTTTAGCTAGTGCAGTTCACAATTTAAACAAAAGGTGGCAAGATTTTCAAACATACCTAGACCAAGGGTATTTGGTGTTTACTTATTTGATCTACAATTTCCTTCAAAGAAAGCAAATAAAACACAGCCATAGAAGAATGAGAGCATGATACTTCATTTGGATAGTTTATATTTATTTACCAAACTTTACTTTGAAAATTAGATTTCAGTCACAAAGACAAAAAGTAAAACACTTTTTTTGCATAAAGACTAACAAAGGCTAATATTTAAGTGATCTTTTCAGCATATTTCAAATTTTGGCTTTCTTTGTGAACTATTATGCTTAAAAAATTAGTAGAATTTCACTATTCTGTTTTTGCTAAGGAATAAGAATGATGTTCTACGAAAAGAGGAGATGAATGAAAGTACATATGGGAGCAAATGAAGATATATTGTAAAAGTGGAAAGCCCAGCATAAATCACTTTAATAATGTCTAAAAATATATTAAGGGAGAGACGAATGATTCCTGAGTTCCAGTATTACAATGAAAAATCTCAAATAATGTGCCTGCAAACATTCACATGTGTACATGTGCAAACTCTGTTTATACATATTAAGCAAAAACTATACAACTAGATTTCTTCTGATTTTGGTCTGTCACAGACTAACCTGGCTTTTTTTCCTACAAATGTTAGGCGACACAAATAGCTTGTGTCTCCTAATGCTTATTCCAATGTTACTAGTGAAGTGTTTTTTTATTCTTTGGAAATATTTCTTTTAACATGCGTGTATCTGCTGATTAAGAAGATTAACAACTCCGAATTCAGTTTGTCTGAATTCAACTGAATTCAACTGTCTGATGCAGTTATAAAGAAGCATTTGAAGCAGACTTGTACAGCCGTTGCAAAGCATGAGATAGATAAAGCCTACCTCAGATAGTAGTGCCGGCTGCTACCCTCTGCCTCCATAAAGCTCCATAAAACGGAATCCTGCCACTTCTTGTGAAGGGTAATAAAGAACAGTAAAGGCTCAGAGCATCTTCTGAAAATGTTGTTAGAGAAAAAAGGTACTCTTACTAGGGGATAATTTTAACTCTCCAGATGTTATTTTTGTTCCAGCTGCATCAGTAGGAAGTACTTTCCTTGCTACCAGTTGTTACCTCCTCCCAAGAAAATGGGAATCCTAGGTAGCGATTTAGCATGTTATTACAGCCATTTCTTTGCAAATGTGAAAAGGAAATTTGTTCATCAGAACACTGTAGATGTACCATAGATTTAAATGGAGTCTTATCTTTCTTTGATCACTTGATAAATGGTTATGGTTGCAAAATACATATAACAATACAATAAAAATATGAGAACACATGTGAAGTTCAAAAGATTAGCAAATTCAACAAAGTTTTACGATTAAAAAGAGGAGCAGATTAAACTTTGGTTAAATATAATTAGAAATGTTTTAAACATAATGTATCATCACTGCTTTGGCTGCCAATACAGCACACATAATTGATATAATGAGGCTTGCTCTTTTATATTTCTTTCAAGATTATGAACAGATTTTCATAGAATTTGCTAGGAAGTAAATAGTTACCGTAAGACTTTATTTATCTCAATACATGACAAGTGTAATGTTGCAAATAAAATTAATGCATTGAAAAGGTAGAACTACCTTATTTATAAATATCATTGATTTATTTCATTCAGTCTTAACATACTCCTTCAGTCACGATCAACTTTAAGTAGCCTACACTCCTACAGTAAACAGTAAACTATACAACCATAATAGAATAATATTAATAATATAATTCAAATCACATTGTGCTGAGAATTAGTATACCAAAAGTCATTTAAAATCAGGGGTCCCCAACCTTGGCAACTTTATGACTTGTGGATTTCAACTCCCAGAATTTCTCAGCCAGCATGCACTGGCTGAGAAATTCTGGGAGTTGAAGTCCACAAGTCATAAAGTTGCCAAGGTTGGAGACCCCAGTTTTAAACTCTGGCTTATTCCAGGGGGGATAAGTCATATCCAATATTTCTTAACCTTGATTGGTTGAAAATGTATGGACTTCAACTCCCAAAATTCCCCAGCTAACATAGCACACCTATCTGAGAAATAATGGGAGTTGAAATTCACATTTCTTCAAGTGACCAAGATATGACAGTCGTCATATCAGTTCCCAAAAGGTATTTAAATATCTTTAAATGGAGCAAATGAAGTCTTTTTGAAGCCATAGCTAGAAATATAATGTAGTAAAATGGAAGACAATAATGAGAGGAAATGTACATCTATTATCAAGAATAACAGTAGTTCACTTGCAGCTATTTCATTACTTTCATTTACTTTAACCCTGCAGGATATAACAAATAGTATTCATACTACAAAGGTTCTACTCTTTCTATAGAGCAGCTACAGGTGTACATTCATCTTACTAAATATAATTGTACAACTGTGTATTAGCTATTTTTCAGAAGTATATGACCTTCAGAAGAATATAAAAATATTTTTATTGCTGCCAACATGTTTTTATACTTTTGATTTGCCTATTCTAGAGGAGTTGAACAATAATTCCACTTCAGTAAAGAAATAATTTTACTCATCACTCCAAAGGTTGTCTTTTTAATTAATATAATATTTTCAGACTTTTTTATTTTGGATTTACAGTGGACATGAAATAATTACTATGTTCATGTTCAGGAAAATCAGTTTGGGCATTGATACTTTAGTAATTTGCATATAATTAATAGAATGTGATTATGGGTTTTGTTACTTTGACATATATATAAAAATCTTTTTTGACAAATTTAGAATACCCATCCTTAAATGCTAGTTCTGTTAATTTATTAAATACTGGTACTCCTCAACTTATAACCACAATTGAGTCCAACATTTCTGTTGTTAAGTGAGACATTTGTTAAGTGAGTTTTGCCCCATTTTATGACCTTTCTTGCAGGGGTGGGATTCAATTGGTGTTACTACCGGTTCGGTGATTACGTTTTGTGCGCACATACATGCTTTGAGCTCACATACACCAGACGTGCACTGTGCATGCCTGTAATAAACCTTAAGCTGTGCTACCCAGACAGTTGAAAAGCATGCATGGAGGTGTGCAGCATTTGAAAAGCCACTTTTTTGTTGCTTTTTCAACCTCAGCTATGCTGCGCAAAGCAGCTGAGGTTGAAAAAGCAGGAAATAAAGGACAGTCTGGGCAGATGGGTGGGCCAAACAGAGCTACCAGTTCTATAGAGCCAGGCAGAACAGGTAGCATCCCACCCCTGCTTTCTTGCCTCAGTTAAGTGAATCACTGCAGTTGATAAGTTAGTAACCTGGTTGTTAAGTGAATTTGGCTTTCCCATTGACTTTGCTTGTCAGAACGTCTCAAAAGGGGTTCGTATGGTCTTGGGAACTGCAACCATCATAAATATGAACCAATTGCTAAGCACCTGAATTTTGATCACATGATCATGGGGATGCTGCAAAAGTTATAACTGAAAAATGGTCATAAGTCACTTTTTCAATGCCTTTTTAATTTTGGTCACTAAATAAACTGTTATAAGTCAAAAACTAGTTGTAGCTGGGGGAAAAATTCTAGCAGAAAAGTAAATATAACAATAAAATATAAATATGAAATATATTCTTTTATATTTATTTATACATAAATAAAAAAACACAAAATGGATCATCAGCACCTAAACAAAACCAAAAGTGGACACATGAATGTACATTTGTGTTTGATGTTCGATCAAGTAAGAAATGTAAGTTTTTTAGTGATTAAATACGCTCAGAAACTTTATATAATTGATGTAGATCGATGCCATCAATTTCTGTGCAATATAAAGGCATTTAATTTCCATTCCTATTATCTTTATGTTATTTTCCAAAGCATTTATTTAATTTCAAAGACATATTTAAGCAAAAGCAGTGAGGCAAGTAATTTTAGATGCAGTTAGTGAAATCATTATGTAAAATTCTCAGTGCCTTAAAAAGACTTTTAAGAAAATTTATCAAACCCAAAGTCAGTTTATTTCATGTAATAAGATTGGAATTATCATGTCCATCCATTCAACTATTCTATTGTTATTAACAGATATATGGTTTTATTTACATGTGCTTCTATATTTTTCTATGTTCCAGCTAGTGAAATTACCAGGGAGGCATAAAGGAATAAAAGAGCTTCAAACTTTTCAGCTTTTTCTTACAGGAAAATATTGTATTTGAGCAACTAACTGTTTTGACTGCTTTCTTCTCCATTTTCCCTAGTTCTAATTCTATCTGTTTTCAAATATGATAACCAGAAGTGTACACAATATTCTAATAGACATGCCACAGATTTGTATATGGGCCATTACAATATTGAACTTCTGTTTCAATCTATTTTCTGGTAATCTCTTACATTAAGTTTGTCTTCTTCACAGTTATTGCATAATTCATTTTCATGTATATAAGCCATGTACAACAAAATAAATACCTTTTTTTTTAGCTTTGAGTAGTTCGGAACCAATCAATCTAAACGTAAAATTGAGTGAATGGGGAAATTGCCCAAATATGTATTAGTTTACATTTACATTAGTTTACATTTACACTTTCTTAAACTGAACTCCAGTTTGCTTGGCCTTTCATTCAGTTTAAAAAAATCTTCTACAGCTCTTCACTTTAGATTACTGTTATTGTTACGGTCCTTTAAGTGAATCCTGACCATTAGATATAAATAGGTTTCTTGGAAACATTTCTCAAAAATACCCTGCCAGTACCTTTTTCCTATGGCTGAAAGAGGGGGTCTGATCCAGAATCATCCAGCTGACTTATATATCTAAGCCACTTTGCAGTTTCCCCACTCTGATCCAGCACCTTGAGCCATTATGCCAAATTATCTTTTATTATTATTATCCTGAATAATTCATATCATAAACAAATTTGGCCATCTTGCATCTTATCCCTAAATCAAGATAATTTAGAAACAAGATAAAAAGCACTACTCCCAGTACAAATCCTTGACAGATTCTATTTCTTGCTTCTATTACAAAGCTAGATATCCCAAACTGTTCATTTAATTTAATTTCTTAAGCATTTTATCTTTGTTTGTATTGCAGTTCATTCTGTTATTTTCATACTGCATCTTTAACCTGTCAAGATTGTACTGAACTGTATTATTATCTTCACACTTGACATTGCCAAATAACAGTCTGTCCCATGGATCCTTTCATTATTCTTGCACCTTCCATTAGTTCTCTAATATTTCAGTCAGACCAATTATGCTTTTCAGTACATCCCATTTTGCAAATGTACATGTAGATAGGTTTATGTCTAGTCCTATGTATTCAAAACAAATAGCTTTTTTCTTCAGCAACTAACAAATCACTATTTTAATTCACTATTGAATATTTCCACCAATCCACTCATGTCACCTAACATTTTCTCCTGAGTCAAATTTATCTCTGGTTCCTTCATTATTATTATTAATTGGAACATAACATGGATTATTACAAACCAGCACCTTCTTAATTTCATACAGTTGTTGTTCAGTCACTTAATCATGTCCAATTCTTTGCAGCCACCTGGACTATACCATGCTGGCTTTCCTATCTCTCTGTCTCTGAACTCCAAGTTCATGTTCATTGTGTTTATGACCCACTACCTAACAGAGTGCAATAAATGCAATTTGTGATTACAGTTTGTGATACATATCTTCTAGATCAACAGTCATTGTTCATCTTCGCTAACAGTAATTCAGAACTAAAGAGTTGAACATATTTGAACTGGCAAAATATCAAAATAGACATTTTTATTTTCCATACAATTTAGGAAACATTACAGAATAGAAATGTCACTTAAAATTAATTTGCTTTACTATAGCTTCATTTTACTAATTTTTCCATAAGCAACATAAAAAGGCATAGTTTAGAAGAACATTAAGGTTGTTTGATAACTACATAGAAAACATTGCTTCAGGTTGGGAGGAATTCTTTAGAAAGTTACAATAAATTCATCTAATTTTGGTTCTCAGTTAATCTGGCAGAGAGAATTAATCTATTCTTTCTCTTTTTACTTAATTATATTACTTAAAAGATGTACATTTATTTCCCAAGGATCATGAATAGAAAATGTTTTGTTCAGAAAACACACGAGGTAGACCGGGTTCCAACAACAAAGGCTTTATTCTTAACTAGTCAGTAAAC
>BHFT01052123.1:0-25730 GCA_004320025.1 Laticauda laticaudata
CTCTTCTCTTCTCTTCTCTTCTCTTCTCTTCTCTTCTCTTCTCTTCTCTTCTCTTCTCTTCTCTTCTCTAATCAGCAAGATGGCAGGTGTGGCATCACAACTGAACCCCCCTCTCCTTTTTTTATGTGCACAAAAGTGTAAGAGAGATGGACCTTTTATGTTGATCTTGTGTCTAACAGGTGCCACTAGAGGGGAAAAAGTATACCAAGCCCAGTAGCCAATTGCAGCTGATATTGAATCGGAAGAAAGGGCCAGAAATGATCCTCTTTGAAGGGTATCAGGTAGATCTGGTTGGAAAAGTTGAATCGCAGTCAGAAAACACAGGCTGGGAGCATTTTTGATGAATGGGATGATGGAGGCGACATCATCTGTTCTTCCATTCAGGAAGCTATGCTTAGGTGGAAGTGATGACACACTCCAGGCCCCTATGAATTTCCTTGTTCATGCTGAAAACAGGGATGCAGAGATATTTCCAAGTTACACTTCTGGAATACCATCCATGATTTATGCTACTTGGACTTTTACTATATATCCCAGTGGTGGGATTCAAATTTTTTTTACTACCAGTTCTGTGGGCATGGCTTGGTGGGCGTTGCTTGGTGGGTGTGGCAGGGGAAGGGTTCTGCAAAATCCTATTCCCTCCCTACCCCACTAACCTGCTTTCCAGCTCCGTTCTCCTGTGCAGGGCAATTAAAGAAGATCCAGCCAATCAGCTGGGACTCAGGAGGCAGAGAATAGATGGGGGCGGGGCCAGTCAGAGGTAGTATTTGGCAGTTCTCCAAACCACTCAAAATTTCCATGACCAGAACTGGTCAGAACCTGCTTAATACCACTTCTGATATATCCTATTGCTTAATTTGATAGTTCACTTTTGCATCCTATTTTTCAAGTCAAATTATGCTCAAAGCAATAAACAGCTATCATTTCGCAGAACATAGTAAATATATAAACAGTAGAATAAAATGCCATTAAAAAAAATTGGGGCAGGATACCAGTTAACTGCACCTTTTAAGCATGTCAGTCCATGTCAAGGCTGTTCTCTTCTGTTGTGAAAATGATCTACTGTGTGTGATTCTGTTCTTATTAAACTAGGTTTCTCGTTGAACATTTGAAACTCTTGCGCTGACTGGGTCCACTCCACACATTGCACCAAACCATAAAAGTATTATCATAAAAACAGTTCAAATGGTTTGTCAGTCTTAACTTATTAACTGAAGGTAGAGAGAAGGAAAGGAACCAATTTGGTTTGGTTTGCAAGGAGTGTGTCCCATAGGTTGAAAATGCCTTAAAAGAAGTCTCACCACATCCTGGAGAAATAGAAATGCAGGATTTTTCTGGAGACCTTTGCTGTACACAGGTCCATAACTAATTAAGGTGGAGTTTGGCAATAGCAATAGGAATTAGACTTTTATACCACTCCTTTATAGCACTCTCTCAGTGATTTACAGTGTCAGCATTTTGTCCCAACAATCTAGGCCCTCATTTAATGACCTCAAAAGGATGGAAGGCTGAGCTAACCTTGAGCTGGTCAGGATCAAAGTCCTGGCTGTGGGTAGAATTAGCCTGCATTCTACCCTCTGCACCAGCATAGTTCCTTAGCCAGTTTGATCCTAGTTTTCTGAACGGCAGTGATATCCGGCCTTCACTTCTCCAACTTTTCCAAGATATAAAATATTATTTTGAACTGTGTATATTATGAAGCCAATAGAACTGACTATTGGAGCCAAATGATGCTCAAAGCAATTAACAGCAATCATTTAACAGAATATAGTAAATATATAGAATAAAATGCCATTTAAAGAAATTAGGGCAGGATACCAGTTAATTGCTAAACTCTTTAGCACAATGGTGTCAAACTTGCGGCCCATGGGCCAGATGTGTCACACGCTGGCCACACCCACCCTGTTTTAGTGAAGGGAGAAAAGTTGTGATACATCAGATGATGACATGATGACAACATGTCATCGAGAGTTTGACACCCCTGCTTTAGCACTTCATGACCTACTGACCACAGGGGCAATAAGTAGAGAAGGTTTTCAGACTTTTAACACCCGTGAAAAATGAGTAAAAGAATAATTCTTATAGCACTTTCCCCTCATTTCCCCACCCTTTAGATGCTCACCCCAACACTGGTTAGTTAGCAAGAAGATAATTAATGTTTGCATTTATATTCATGGAGAGGAAGGGATTACAAGAGAGCAAGTAGACATGGGAGGGGACACAACTAAAGTAATGTGGTGGTAACCTCCAGTTCACATACCAAAATAAACCCCTGATTAGTGTAAAACTGATTAGAATTGTTTTGTCCGGAAAAACACGAGGTAGACCGGGTTCCAACAGCAAAGTCTTTATTTCTTAGCAAGAGTTGAGANTCCCGGCCGGCTTGTAGCCAATGACAATTGTTTGATTTTGCCGCCTTCTCGCGGCTTCAGGGATTGGTTCCTT
The DNA here is from genome assembly GCA_004320025.1 of Laticauda laticaudata. Lineage (NCBI taxonomy): Eukaryota > Metazoa > Chordata > Lepidosauria > Squamata > Elapidae > Laticauda > Laticauda laticaudata. The sequence continues at coordinate 2,446 of BHFT01052123.1, forward strand.
TTGAACCAATCCCTTTTCGTTCTAAGCACCCAATCAGAATGCATTATTTGAAGCCAGTTATTTGCATACAGAACAAGAATCTTGTCAGTGTCAGGCAGTAGCAAGAGACAAAGGAGGTTTCTAATCAATTAATAAAGGTTGCAGAGCTGAGCTTGTTAATTTGCAGCTCACACTTTTAGGGAAGTGCTAAGTATAGAGAAAAGCACTTCAGGAATAGATTGCTTTTTTAGGCAATCTCTCCTCTCTTCCAGGGGGAGAAAAATAATAATAAAAATGGGTCAAGCACTGGGCAACATGTACTAACTGATGACTCATAACTCAGAAAAGTGCTCTGAAGTTTATGAATCACAGCTATAACCACAAGCAGTTATGTCCAAGCAATTGCTGGATGAAGTCCACCTGTAAATAAATTTCCTTACTATTGTAGGTATAACACCTGCTTCACTAATAACCATTATATGTGTCCCTTTCTTACAGACAGTATTTTCAATGTTCGAATGTATGATCAAATGTACTATATGTATCGCATTGCAAAGGTGAGTATCAGAGGCACAAACTGCCTAATGAAATGAAGTTAAACATTGCAGCAGCATTTTAGAATAGAATAGAATAGAATAGTTGGAAGGGACCTTGGAGGTCTTCTAGTCTAACCTCCTGCTTAGGCAGGAAACCCTATGCCATTTCAAACAAATGGTTATCCAATCTCTTCTTTAAAACTTCCAGTGTTGGAGCATTTATAACTTTTGAAGGCAAGTTATTCTACTGATTAATTGTTCTAACTGTCAAGAAATTTTCATAAATTTGGTTAACTTTAATTTTGACGTGGGGGTTATATCAGTCAATAGTTTAACATCTTGTATAAAGCTAGCCTATTTCGTTTACAATAAAATATTCTGTGCAACCTAGAAAATGGATTCATTCAGTAACCAGGTTAAGAATCCTGGGTGAATACAGGCAGTCTCTTTCTGACTAAGTTCTGAAATGCTTTTGCATTTTCTGGTTCTACTTAAAACTTTGGGGGAGAGTTAATCAAATAGCATGTGCTGTCTGGATGCCAACTCTGTCTCTACCTAAAATACAATCTTGATCCTTTTCAAACAGCAACAATCCTCCCTCCCTCACACACACACATGCAACACAACACACAACAAAAACTTTTTATTAGCAATGCCAGAAAGTGATGAAAAGGAATTAAGAAGTGAAGACAGGAGACAAACTCCTCTGCAGCTAATGAGGCCATTTGCATGGAAAATTCATGTCACACACACACACACACACACACACACACCCCTCTGTGTCCTTGGTCGTTCTTGCTCCTCTTTGCCTGCCTAATGTCTTTTTGCATTTATAAAATGCCATTTGCTTTGATGGTTTTTGAATCCTCAGCAACTGATTCCAGATGTGTGAGTTGCTTTGATTGCAAAAGTAGCTCTCTGGAAATTTTCTGGAGACTTTACTTACTTTATAGAATTGGGGTTTTTTTTTAATGTAAGATGTTCAGATCTGAGTTTTGTTTATTCTCCAAGGATGGATTTTGAATATAGGATAGGTTCATATATAGGATAGATTCATCAATCTATTTTTTTTTCTTTAAGGATCCTTCTTTGCTCCATCCCTCAGAAAGATACAATTATTGACTTGGGGATGGGGAGTAGGAGAACATACATGTATACATACATGCATACACACATACATATCAGTGCTGGGACTCAATTTTTTTTACTATGAGTTCTGTGGGCGTGGCTTGGTGAGCCTGGTGTAGCTTGGTGGGCATGGCAGGGGAAGGATACTGTAAAAATCCCCATTCCCTCCCCAACCCACTAACCTGCTTTCCAGCTCCGTTCTCCTGTGCAGGGCAACAAAAGAAGACCCAGCCGATCAGCTAGGATTCAGGAGGCAGAAAATAGATGGGAGCGGGGCCAATCAGAGGTTGTATTTGCCAGTTCTCTGAACTATTCAAAATTTCTGCTCAAGGTTCTTCAGAACTGGTCAGAACCTGCTGAATACCATCTCTTATACATGAATACATACATACATACATACATACAGCAAGACAGTGGTGGAATTCAATCTTTTTTACTACCAGTTCTGTGGGCGTGGCTTGGTGGGTTTGTCAGGGCATGGCAGGAGAAGGTTACTGTAAAATCTCCAGTCAGAGGTGGGATTTGCTGGTTCTCTGAACTACTCAAAATTTCCGCTACCAATTCCCCAGAACTGGTCAGAACTGCTGAATAACACCTCTGCAGCAAGACAAGAAACAATGGGTGGAAACTAATCAAGGAGAGAAGCAACCTGGAATTAAGCAGAAATTTCCTAACTGTGAGAACAATTAACCGGTGGATCAGAAGTTTTGGGTGCTCCATCATTGGAGGCTTTTAAGAAGAGACTGGACAGCTACTTGTCTCAAATTGTATAGGATCTAGAGAAGGGGTTGGACTAGAGGACCTCCAAGGTCTCTGCCAGCTCTATTCTGATTATTATACATTGGGTCTTATTTTAGCTAAAGTGGAGCACTGCCTCCAGGAAAAAATCCTATATTCACAATGGCATGTTGAGCGGCCACAACTTGAGACAACATTAAAATAAGAATGATTGTGCCTCTCCATTGTAACATTTTGCTGCAGTTCCTACTTGCATAAATTAAGACAACTCCTCCTGTGCTCATCAAACTTCTGTTGAAATGATTTGCTGACTGTCCAAAATGTGAATACCAGAGAGAATTTTATACTGACAGCAGACATATGCAAGAAATCATCGGTTGGCTGATGTAGCACTTTTTCAGCCTCTCAGTTCCTCCCTGTATATTGTCCCCACTGTGGTGTATTACAAGAATTTTTTTTTAAAGTAGGATTAAAAACTACAGGACTCAATAAGCAATGACTAGATTGATTCTCCCTTGGATTCAATGATACTTCATTGCTAATAAAAGCAGAATGTTTTGCTTCTTCTCCTGGAGGCAGAGAAACCCAGCAAGTGGGGAGTAGTTGCAGAATAAATCCAGCAGATGATGGAATCTTCCAGACTCCTGACCATAGTAATCATGTTATCAAAACTCAGGCACTTGGCAACTGGCAAGTTGTCCCATTTATGACATTTGCAAACTCCTTAGGTCATGTGATTGCCATTTGCAATCTTCCCAGGCAAGAAAAATCAATGGGGGAAGCAGGACCCGCTTAATGATTGCATCAAGTGCAGCTGCCGTGATTTGCAGTGATATTTAAGGGGCTGCCACAAGGAAGAGAGAGTCAACCTATTTTCCAAAGCACCAGAAAGCAAGACCAGAAACAATGGATGGAAACTAATTGAGAGAATCAACCTGGAATTAAGGAGACATCAGTGGTAGGATTCAATTTTTTTTACTACCGTTTCTGTGGGTGTGGCTTGGTGGGCATGGCAGGAGAAGGATACTGTAAAATCTCCAGTCAGAGGTGGTATTGGCCAGTTCTGTGAACTACTCAAAATTTCTGCTACCTGTTCTCCAGAACTGGTCAAAACCTGCTGAATACCATCTCTGGGAGACATGTCCTGATAGTGAAAATGATCAACCAGTGGAATGGCTTGCCTTCAGAAGTTGTGAGTGCTCCATGACTGGAAGCTTTTAAGAAAAGACTGGCAGACACTTGTCTGGAATGGTGTTTGTATGCGAGCAAAATGGAGAAGAACTGATTTTCTGCTATTTGTAGGAAAGGATTCCGAGATTTGTCTAAATGAAATCTATAACCAGATGAATGTTAATCCAACCTCCCATTTACCCTTGTTCTACTCTCAAATCAACACCATAATCACCCGAATATTGGGGGGAGCATATACACAGGGGTTGAAGTCCATTCCAGGAAGCATAGAGAAAATCAGATGCCTCTGCAAGGAACCTTATTATAGGTTAAAAAATGGAATCATCTTCAACACGACATAAAGATACGTACAGTCTTTGTCTGATCCACCATTGCCAATATTTTATTGTATTAAAAATATCTTTTAAAAAAGTGCTGGCCAAAAAATGCCTTATTGAACCAAGTAGGAGAATATAAGTGGAATTGAGGGAAACCTCTCATCTCAACTATGGGGTATGATGGATACCATCATTGCTCCTGGGAAAGAATTCCTAGTATTGTTGCAAACAGAAACTCTTTTGGCTCCCAGGTTGTTGCATTTTTATAATCTATTAGATTATTATTTCCCCACGTACTGTAGAAAAAAAAGTGTTCCTCGTAGGTCCTCAGCAAGTAATCTTTGTAATAGGGCAGCCATCTTTTCCTTTCATAAAATCATCTGAAATGTTAGATTGCAGGGGGAAAAGAGACTGGAGACCAGCGTGACTTTCAGCTCTTTATTCGGTTCCTAGAATCAGTCTAACTGTGGAGCCGCAGCAGCCTTTTTTATAGTGGCGGCTCACGGCCAATGACGGTTCCTTGAATTCCCCGCCACTCAGGCGGACCAATCACAGGGTGGCAATTGTTGACCAATGACCCAATTACCATCGCTTGAAGAACCAATCATATTGCCATATTAGTGAGACCAATCAGAAAAGGGTATTTCAAGTATGCTCATATAGAATACCCCTCCCCACTTGTTTAGTCCAACCTACATTACGTAGTCACGTAAGTAGGCAGGGCTTTTATGGTGTCTACTTGACCTGCACAGCTCAGTGTGTGTTGTTGTCTTCGGCTGTTCGGACGGGATCACTGTTTCTTCCGTCCTTCTCCATGGAACCTCCTGGAAGGTAGAGTCGCCCCATGCCGCTCCCGCCCAGTCTATCTGGGCTGGTAGAGTTGGCTCCAGCCGCTCCCTTCTGGAGCTGGCCATTCTTGTTGTTTCCGACTGCCTGTTCCATTTCTACTGAAGTCATCTCCAGGTACAGTAATTGTGGTTTCTTTCTGGTTATTGGTGAAGTGGGTTGAGCGGCGTTGTTGTAAGTATTTGTGCGGATCCTCTCGCCTTGTTTCTTGTGCGCGTGGGAGGGTCTCCCTTTTAACCCCTCTTCATTTCGTGCTATTGAGGCCGTCTCCCCCCTCTCTGGTCTGGTTATTATTATTATTTTTTTTTTTAATGTTTTGCTGTGTTCTGGCGTTGTGTGTGTGTGGCTTCTTTTTTCTTCGCACCTGCGGTTTGTTAGTGTTTCTTTCTCTATGTTTGTGACCTCAGTGAAGTCTATGTGTTTCTCCTTCGAACATTCTATACGCGGACCTCCTTCGCTTGATTGTTCGGTAGTTCTGCTACATTGACCCTGGGTCCTGTTATGCTGGGTTATTGTTGCCGGTATCTCAGTGTGGTGCCCCGTGAGCAATTTTTTGCGTAGACAGCTCCCTGTTCCAAATGTGCGGTTGCTTACTCAAGTGAGTCTGCTCTGGTATGTTTCAGGGCCTGTAGGTTGGGGTTTATTTCTTATCTAGGTGGCGATCTTATTTGATGGCTGCCAGCGAATAGTGTCTGCTGGGCTTTATTGGGCTTTTGTGTGTTGCTATATAGGAGAGTGAGTGTGTTGTCTTGGTTTCAGCATCTTTGTAGATGTTTTTCTGCTGTATGATCCCCTGTTGTTTATTTCTGCTATGTAGTCTCTTGTCGGCTTTACTGGACCATGCATTCTTCCCACTATTGCAACATGTTCTACGACATTTCAGCGCTGGACAGGCAGGCTGTCAGGCATTCTACTATAACCATGTTGCGGCGAGCGAAATTTTTCAAATAGTCATATTCGCATGAACTGCTTGGCCGGTTGTCTGAATACCAAATGGCATCTGGAACCCATGTGTTGCCGAATAGTTTCCTTAGCTGTCTGATGACGGCTTCTGTGTTGTTGGTGAATTCATGACGCTTACCTCCAACCAATTGTGAGTAAGCTTTTAATAGCTATATGAAAAATGTGTGTCCTTTTGCTCGGCCCTGCAAAATCTATGTGTGTATTCTTGACCAGGCGAGTCCCTCAGTGTTTGCCATGGGTCAAGTACAGGTGTGGCAGGGGGTGTAGGTCTGGATTTTTGCGCATTGTGTGCACATTTCCACCCTATCTCACAATATCCTTCAATCCATCCCCTGCCCACCATAACTTAACCTTTTCCTGGCCAGGATTTATTGGTGCTTCGTACGGATACCCGAGCTGTCCTTCATGCAAGATATCCAGTACTTGTTTCTTGGAGTAGTTCCATATAACTACCCGATCCACCCCCATAGTATACAAACCTTCTAACATTGAGAGTTCCGTCTGTCTGTTTGCCAGAATGGCTCTTAAAAGTGTCGGTCAGTCACGTGTTTCTGGCCAACCTTTTTTCTTACCCAGTTTTAAAATCCGCCCGCCATCTTTTTGTTCTCTTGCGGTTTCCTCGGACAGTATGTCCTCTGTGTTATGGGTAGCGTCTTCGGGAATGTTTTCAATTTGTAGCATGGATGTGAGTGGTGCCAGGTCGCTTGCCCAGTTCAGGCGGCGGGAGAACGGGCTCAGGGTGGTCAGCATGTGATATGTTCCTTCCTGGCAGTGGATTAATTTGTTTATTGTTATGCCAGCAAGGTAAGTGCGACCACTCGTGCATTCAATGATTGACAGTATGTTGGGGTGGCTTTGTTCCTGCCGAGTATCCCAAGACAGTGTGACTCTGCTAATAGTGAAAAAAGTCTACTCCTACCAAGAGGTATTCATGGAATCGCTTGACTCCTATATCGCTGCTAGCAAACGCCTCTCTCTGTCCAACTTGCTGTAGTTTCTTTTGCTTTGGACCAGTGTTTGGAATTAGAACGCGATATGCGGCTTCTCTCCATTCTGGTAACATAGTGGCTTGAGTCGGCTTCCGGACGCCGTATGGATGCATCACAGGTGACTGTCATCGGCTAGTGTTTCACTGTGTTGAATTAACACAGATTCGGATGTCAGCAAGTCTTTTATTTTCTGGAATGCTGCCTACTTCTCATCGGTGCCCCATGGTCCAGGTAGCTGTCTTATTCCAGTAATGCTGTTAGTGGTTCACGCTGTCATTGCCTTCTGTGGCAGAAAGACATTAAGAAATTAATTTGATCCCTAAAATTGCTTGTAAGTCTGTTTATTTTTTGGGCCTGGGAGCTTCTTTTATTGCTTTGATTTCTGCCGTGCCGTGGGCTGGAATGCCATCTTGTAGTCTATTTAGGTACCCAGGAATTCAACTTTAGAGGTGGCTAGCTGGACATTTTTTCTTTTTTACTTTGAGTCCCGCCTCTTGGAATCTTGTGTAAGACTTCTCTGAGGCGGCCTTTCCAGTTGGTTCTTATCACTAGCTGATACCAGCACATCATCGAAGTATGGACCAACCCCTTTTAATTCCTTGGTAACAGGTGCTCCATCAAGCTTTAGACACCCCTGGGCACACGCTGACTCCAAATTGCAGCTGATCTGAAGCCCCCCCGTGAGCATCAACAATTGTTTGCTGTCCTCTTTTTGGCTGTCGACTGCAATTGCTGGCGTAATGCTGTTGTGCAGAGGTCGGAGCTTTGCAAAGACCTTGCCTCCCCCTCAACGAAATGTATAACAGTATGTCTGCACCACCGTAATGGGGTATGCGGCTTTGTTGTAGTGCGTGTTGACGGGTTGCCTATAGTTCTCTGCAGATTCTCACACAGCCATCTGGCTCTAATCAGCGGTCACATGGGTTTCTTACCTTGCTTAGGTTTACTTGGTTCCAATACCCCCTGTGCATGAGTTTATTTCAATTGATTCATCGATTTTTCAGTTTTAATGCGAAAGGGACTCGCCTGCCTTTAACCTGATTGGGGCTATGTTTGGATTCAAATTAAATGATTATAGGGACCTCTCGCGCTACTACCTAGTTATTCCAACGAACACGTCCTGGAAATCTTCTCATACAGGCTCTCCTCGCCATTGTTTCAGTGGACACTTGTTGATTCCGGTGCACTCCAATTCCCAGGGTTCGCAGTCCCAGTTAGGCTTGGGCAGGTCCCCGTCTACGATGGTTAGTGGAAGAATTTCTGATGTGCCTCTTGAATTAACTTGGAAGTGTCCAAGTCCGACTACGGCGGATCCTGTTCCCTTGGAAGTCTTTGAGGGTCAGGTTTTGACTCTCCAGTTCTTTCTTCGTATGCTCGGTATCAGTATCCCTTAAGGTGTGTTCCATGATACCATAGACAGCGTATGAACCAGAGTCCACTTCCATCTCGGATGTTGGGGCCTTCGATGTTGACTCTTCACATGTACCTTCCGGGCATCAGTTGCGCTCGAGTGCCCGATGGTTATAGTTTGGTGGTGTCTCTTCCTTTCTGTAAGTTTTGTTGAGAGCTGTTTGCTTCTGTTTTCTCGGCTCCAATGGCCCCCTGCCTGTCTTTCTTTCATTCTGGAGGGGGTGCTGTCTCTTTGTCTGGGCTTTAGCTCTTTCGGTTCTGGTAGACCCTTTCTATCTGTCACTGTCTCTCGCAGTGCCAGCAAACCACATCTAGGAAATGGCACTTGGAATGGGGCGGTCTCCTCACACCCAGAGCACTGGAAACCCCGACTTACATTTCTCTTCTCACATCTGTTTCGTTCTGATTGGAGTCTGATGTATTTCCTCTTCCTCATCGTCGGTCTCAGACACAGACTCAATGTCCTTGTGGTGCATGGCAGTCTTGTGGTTGCCCTCTGGTTTCTTCTCCCAGGGTTGCCTTGTCTCTGCCGGTGATTTCTGGTTTTCCGTATTCATTTGCCGCATCGTGTCTGCTGATTTATTAGCTTCAAGCTGCCCGAGTCGGCCTCAGGTATTGGCCTCAGTGACTGTGATGTTTGGTCGGGTTAGCAGCCAGCTCTGCAAGGTGAGGTCTCTCAGACCTAGGACTACACAGTCCCTCATGGCTTCATCCATGTTGAGGAACTCACATGCCCCTCCAATATCCCTTAGAGCCGCTACAAAATCTCTGATGCTCTCACCTTCTCTCTGGTCCCGTTTGTAAAATTCATGTCTCTGAATAAGGGTGGAGATGGTCTGTGCATAATGGGTCTTCAGTATTTTTTCCAAATCTGGCCAGGCCATATCCTTTACATCCTCAGGTTTGGCCAATGCTTTGGCCATCTTGAACACTGTGGGTCCACAGTATGTCAGGAACACGGCTCTCTTTCTGTTGTCATTGATCCTCTGTAGGTCATTGCTCTCGAGGAACATGAGGAATCTGTCGATGTACGATTCTCAGTCCTCCATCGCTGGGTTGAACGGTGCGGGTGGCAAGTTGGTGCCGGCCATTTCATCTTGCTCGGTTCTCGTTGCCACGTGCTCAACTGGTCTCCTTGTCTCAGTATCCCCTCCTCGTCACCAGTGTTAGATCGTGGGGAAAAAGAGACTGGAGACCAGTGTAACGTTCAGCTCTTTATTCGGTTTCTGGAATCAGTCTAACTGCGGAGCCACAGCAGCCTTTTTTATAGTGGCTGCTCACAGCCAATGACAGTTCTTTTAATTCCCCGCCGCTCAGGTGGACTAATCACAGAGCGGCAATTGTTGATCAATCACCGTCGCTTGAAGATCCAATCATATTGCCATATTTGTGGACCAATCAGAAAAGGGTATTTCAAGTATGCTAATATAGAACATGAAACAGCCCAGAACATTTGGTATTTATGTCATATGGGTGAACTGCCTGCAGAATTTGACAGGTGGATATAAGCCATACCACCACCAAGTTCTCCCTTGCCTTGACCACCCCACTTGAAAGTCTGAAGACTGGCAGGTGGATATCTCAGATGCTTTTGAAGTTAGCCAATTAAATCCAGGCAATTTATAACACTGGTGTGTTCCAAAAAAAGCAACTGGGGGGGGGAGCACATGGTAGGATGATCCCCACTTCTCAAGCTGTTATATTATAGCCTTATGTCAGAGTTTTCATTATTGGTGCTTAATTATTTCCCACCACCCAGCCAGTGTTTATGAAAGAGTTGTAGGAAAGTTTACATTCACGCCTGCAAAGGGGAGGAAAAATGGCTCCCTATGGGAAGGAAAGTCTGTGCTTCCAAATTTGCCAGATGCGCAAAATGAAGTTGGGGCTGTGGTTGATCTAACCCAAGGTTGTATAGCCCAAGGTTGCATGGAGTACCCCAGAAGCCTTTGGGATACCACTCAGATGTCCCTCACAGTGGATGCCCAGTTGTAATTTTTCAGTCTAACTGAAAAAAGAACATTATTATGCACATAAGGAACTAATCCTTGTTACTGTTATACATTTTTTAAAAAAGGCATTCATGTTTAAAGATGAAACTCAGGATTGGTATCACATTTTGTGGGAAAATAGAAATGATACTTATAAAATAGTATACTTGATTCCCTAGGTCAGTGATGGCTAACCTTTTCCACATTGCGTGCCAAAAGTATGTGCGCCCATGCACCTCTGTGCATGAGCATGTGCCCCCTCATGCCACATGTCTCTGCTCATGCATGCACATTTCTCCCTGTGCATGTGCAGCAGATACCCGACAATCAGCTGGCATGGGGGCATGCACATGCACAGTGAGGCTCTTCCTGGTGACCTCTTGCATTCTGGCAGAAGCGTGCCATAGGTTTGCCATCATAGCCCTAGGTAAAAGTAAAGGTAAAGGTAAAGTTTCCCCTCTGTTCTGACCCACATCCTTTTCCAATAAAACAAATACGAATCAAAGGGAACAGAAACCTTTTAATGATTCTTATGAATCCCCAGTTAAAAGGCTTCTGCAAACTAATTAACTTTGATAAGCACAAGCCTCACCAAAACTGTGAGAGACTGCCAAGAATAACAGATAAGAAATAATTTACAACACAAGAATCTTCAAATCCCAAAATACTGCAATGTCCATGAGGTTGGAGTTTCAAAACGTTTTTGCTTCCTGCAAAGAACGTTTGCTTCACAGCTGGCTTTATCTTCTTGAAGGAGGGGCCATTACCTTGCAGCCTTACTCCCAAGTCTGCCGTGCTGCTGCAGTTGTTCTTTCCTGTGAGCAACACTGTGCGCATGTGCACTTGGCACAGGCTCCTTGGGAACCTCATTTCTGCTGCCAGCCCCCACAATCTCTGAAGGCAGCAGTCCACTCCCTAATGGTCCTGGTCTCTCATCTGAGTCCTCACTCTCCTCTGCTGTCCACACTTGCTGCCAGCTAACCACAACACCCTCACATGTATGTCCTAGTCATTTCCAGCTCTAGGGGCCGGTGCTCATCTCTGTGAAGAGCCAGCACTGTCCAAAGATGTCTCCGTGGTCATGTGGCCAGCATGAGTAAACACTGGAGGCTCATGGAATGCTGTTACTTTCCCACCAAAATGATCCCTATTTTTCCACCTGCATTTTTACATGCTTTTGGATCCCCTACAATACCTTTAATTGGATAATAGTTCTGAAAACAGTAAAGTACATATTGCTTTATTTTGTATCCTCTTACTTACTTTGACAACTCAAGGCCAACATCCAACATGCCCTCCTCCTCCCATTTTCCCCATAACAACAATCCTTTGAGGTATGTTAGGCTGAGAGAGAGTGACTGGTCCAAGATCCCCTAGCTGCTTTTATGGCTAAGGCAGGACTAGAACTCCCGGTCTCCTGCTTTCTAGCCTGGTGTCTTAACCACTAGGCCACACTGGCTCTTGTATGATCAGTTATCTCTCCCTACCTGGCCCTGAATCTTGACTGTGAGTGACTATTCATCAGTCTTCTGTTCTGGAGTTACAGTTCCAGCTGTGGTTTGTGTGGGAAGTGGATGCTGCAATATTTACTTAAAAGCTTTACTAACAAAGGTTGTGCAGATAGAGATCAATTTATAAATAGCAAAGGGTCATGGATTCCATACACTCTCCTCTTCAACAGCCAGCAGGATAACAAACTGCCATGGCAAAATTTAAATCAGTTTAGAAGTATGGCCAACATGGTGTTCAGATTCTTCCACATCTTGGAGCTCTATTTGCACAAGTCATCCTTGACATACAATTATTCGTTTAAAGTTCAAAATTACAACATCACTGAAAAAAAAAGTGACTTGTAATTATTCCTTGCACTTATGACTGTCACAATATCTCAATACTGAGGTGAACAAAATTTGAGCACTTGGCAAGTGGCATATGTTTGCGATGGTTGGAGTACAGAGATGGTATTCAGCAGGTTCTGACAAGTTCTGGAGAATCGGTAGCACAAATTTTGAGTAATTAGCAGAACCGGCAAATACCACCTCTGATTGGCCCCTCCCCCATCTGTTCTCTGCCTCCCAAGTCACAATTGATCAGCTGGGTCTTCTTTTGTTGCCCTGCACAGGAGAACGGAGTTGGAAAGCAGGTTAGTGGGGTGGGGAGGGAATGGGGATTTTATAGTATCCTTCCCCTGCCATGCTCACCAAGCCATGCTCACATTAGTAAAAAAAATTGAATCCCATCACTGTTGGAGTGTCCCTGGGTCACAAGATTGCCATTTGTGAGCAACCCAGCTGGCTTCTGGCAAGCAAAGTCAATGGTGGGAGCCAGATTCACTTAATGATTGCATAATTCACTTAACAACTGCAGTGAATTGTTTAACAACTGTGGCAAAAAAGGTCATGAAATTGGTTGTGACTGATATACGGTAACTGCCTTGCTTAGCAATGATCCCAGTTGTGGTTGTAACTTGAGGATGACAGCAGAATATTATTTGGTCTTCAGTTTGCTTTTAAATATCTCTTTCAGCTTCCCGGCTTCTGCAAAACAGTGGTTGGCTTCATATACACTGGGAAGCCAAAATAGGAGTTGTTGTTTGTGGCTTAGGATGTTGTGTGAACCAGCAGCCATTCAGCTTGTAAATCATGGTTATGGCTCAGTGCATCATGCCGCATTTCTGCCATACTCAGTCAACTGAGGTTAACCAAACCATGGGTTGGAGTGTTTTGTGAACCAAACCAGATGGGCCCAAAATGACATAAATTGAAATGAGGGAGTCTATTATCAGCAAAAGAAGGATTTTAGTCAGTCAAGGAGGGTTCCAGCACAGCATCAGGATGTTTAGGACATACATATAAATTCTAGCCGTGTGTCATTTTTTCTATAGAGTCTGCCTCAGTGCCCACATTCTCCTATATGATTTATCTAATTTGAAGTTACAGCATTGTGTGAACTCAGGTGTATTTTTATGAATAGAGTTTAAACTTAGAGTGGGATACTAGAGCAAAAACACACACAAAAAATAGAGAATAGGCCAGCGATGCTACTCAGTCGGTTCACATTGGTTCACACGACCCGGTTGCAAGGATTTGGCATGGGTCGCCAAACCGGTAGTAAGTTCTGGCTGGCCATGTCCCTGACCCGGTTGCCCGGTAGCTGCTGGCTCGCTTGCCCCGTCCGCCCAATGCTCCCTCACCCTGCCCACCTGACGCTCGCCCACTAAGGTATTATTTTTTCCCTCCTGCTAACAATTAGCTGTTCATACAATCAGCTGTGCCAGGATTCCTCTTGCTGAGGCCCAAGAAGGCAAAAAATGGAGGGAGGGGCGCAGGCCCTCCTGCATTTTTTGCCTTCCTGAGCCCCAGAGGAGCCGCCCGGGAGCAAAAATCCCCCCCCAGGAAGCTCCCCTGAGGCCCAGAAAGCCCCAAAACAGAGTGAGGGTGGTGCTGCGTGCCCCCTCCAGGCTCCATTTTTTTTCTTCCTGAGCCCCAGGGGAGCCTTCTGGGAGCAAAAACACCCTCCAGGAGGCTTGCCTAAGGCCGAGGAGGCCCAAAATGGGTGGGGAGGTGGCTTCAAAAAAGCCAAAAAAAGCCACACCTATCCAGTCACATGCTCACCTAACCATACCCACCAAGCCACTCCCACAGAACTGGTAGCAAAAAATTTTGAATCCCACCACTGGAATAGGCCATATTGTCTTCCAGTCATATATTTTAATGATTTATCATTCTGACGTGTTTGGTAAGAAAACTTTCAAAGAATCTGGGGGGAATTTCTTTCAGGTCCTTGGTCTGCATATAACTCTGCTTAATGGTTTACTACACAATGTAAATCCAGCCCCTTGCTAACTGTGGCAATATTTTCACACAAAATAGACTGCAGAAATTTGTTCACACTGTGTGCCTAATCTGATTACCAGACAAATTCATTTTCTGGGTTCATACAAAGATTGAATCATAACCTAACCAAACAAGCTGAGTTTGCCTAACAATAAGTCACAAAAAGTGTGTTTAACACGAATCAAGCCTAGCATCTCGTATAAACGTAGTTATTTGATTTTTAAGTGACCTAGGTAAAGACGATACATAAAACAGCAAGAGACCGGTAAAAATGGAAGAAGACTTGTAAGTGTGTGCAGTTTAATCCTTGCTTGATGCACAAATTCCAGAATTAGAGTATCCCTGAATAGTTGTTTAATCATTGTTTAAAGACTTCCAATGAAAGGCAACCTACTATTCCTCTACATAAGAGAGTCCTACATTTCCTTGGTTCCTAACCCGTGCATCACATCACCCCAAAATGCTGCAGTGAACTCATTAACTGTTCTATTTATTAAATTTACAGGTGGTCCTCGACTTATAACCATTCATTTAATAACTGTTTGAAGTTATAATGGAATTGAAAAAAATGACCTATGACCATTACAGCATCCAAATGGCTACATCAGGGTTCCCCAAACTTAAGCTGTGCTGGCTGGAGAATTCTGGGAGTTGAAGTCCAGAAGTCTTAAAGTTGCCAAGTTTAGAGACCTCTGGGTTACATGAACAAAATCTGGACACTTGGCAATTGGCTCATATTAATGACTGTTGCAGTATCTCACTATCATGAAATCCCTTTTTGTGACATTCTGAAAGCAGTGAGACAACTGCAGTATTAACAACTGGAGTGATTCACTTAGCAACTGTGGCAAGAAAGGTCATAAAATGAGGCAAAGCTCACTTAAAACTGTCTCACTCAGCAACATAAATTTTGGGCTCAGTTTATGGTCATAAGTGGAGAACTACCTGTAGTAAAATATCCTATGTCGTCCTTGTGATTCACTCCAGCATGATGCTGTAGAGTTTGGGAAACTCTATACCAGACCTGCCAACCCCTGATAAAGGAAAATCTGGAGACCCATGAAAAAAAATCTGGAGATTCTATAAAAAATACTAAAAAATAGGTGAGAGTTCACGGTTCATGGTGAAAAACATACCACATAAATATTCGAACTTAATTCTATTCAGATATAAGATCTTTCTTACCCGTGTTTCAATAACATGGGTAAAATGAGGCACAAAATCGAAACAATAATCCCAATTTACATTCAGTTATGACCAATGTGAACTGATAACGCATCAGACCATAATTTAGGTATGGAAATGACAAACAACTTGGCCTTCAAGCGTTTCTTTTCTTCTATTACTTACCCAAAGTCCGAATCTTTGTTTTATTTCTGAGTTTCCCCACCTCCAGTTACGATGGCGTAATTAATGAACATTTCCCCAAGAGCTGCGAAACAGGTAAATATAACTATTTTTAGTATGAATCCCAGCACAGAAACACCCCTCCCCAATTACTTCGATCTGTCAGGCTATTCCCACTGAGCAACACGGTGGTGATCAACCGCTGAGTCTCAACGTCCTGCGAAGATGGGCCACAGACCAAGGCTCACCGTTCAGGAAAAAGATTCTGGGAGGACAGGGTTTGGCAACGACTTCCCTGAACAGCAGAAGTGAAGCCCAGAGGAAAAGGTGGCGGCGTAAAAGTGCGCGGCTCATGCGGCCATCCAGGGAGAAAAAATGCGCCGCCCCGACTGTCCGCGCGTGTTTTACTTGAGGTGAGGGCTGCTAAGGCCAGCTGACAGGGAGTGCGAGACCAAGACTCTCATGTGGGAAGCCGCCTCACTAAGTTTGCTGCTTCCCGGCGCAAAAATCGAGGCACGGCCACGAGAGGAGAAGGTGGGATGTTCCTTGCCAGCGGTCATTGAACCCACCGACTGAAATAACCGCTGGCTGAACCAGGGGTTCCGGTCCTCCTCAATCACCATATAACAGTGGGATAAAAAAAAAAGTGTTTTTTAAATTTGGCGTTGAGATTGCAGGTGAGACCGTGAGACATGACAAAAAATCGTGAGACTCACAGCAGAACCGTGAGAGTTGGCAGGGCTGCTATACCCTTCCTGAACTGCTTTTGCTAAGAATAATAGAATCATAGCAAAAAAAACCCCAACAACAACAACTTTTCCGATTAACAAATGTCATTAAAAGGAATAAGCTCTCGTGAATTGCAAGCTACTTCATAATATACGCTTTCTCTTTCTGATTGTTTTGATAGCATAGATTAGCATGGTTTTCTTTCTGCAATGTCTAAAATAGAATCTTAGAGAATTAAAATATTTTTAATTTAAAAATATTTAAAATAGAGAATTAAAATATTCTATTAAAATAGAATCTTATGGGAAGAAAAGAGATCTTGGAGATCTTCGTGTCCAACCATCTGTCCTGGGAAGATCTCCTTATGCCATTCCAGACAAATGGCTGTCCAAACTTTGTTTGAAATCCTCCAATGATGGAATGTCCTCAGCTCTAGGAGCCAAGTTGTACCACTGCTTAATAGCTCTCACAATCAGGAAATTGCCTTTGGTTTTGAGTTTGGCTCTCCCTCCGCAAAGCTTCCATTCATTGGTCCTTGCTCTATTCTCAAGAAGCTTCTAATGCTTATTTTGAATCCTCTGTCTTGCAATTTAGGTCTACAACATTTAACCCTGCTTTCGGGGTAACACAGAATAACAAGCCAACTCTTCTGAAGAGAACCTGGCATTGTGCGGTACAGCATGACAACTACAGATGCAGGCCTACCAACTTCCCACAAAACAAACTCCATACTAAATTATTACCTTTTAAAAAATTATATCTTGCATTATATCTATATCTAGATATCATCTAGCTGATATCTTGCAAGTCATCTAGCTTGAAATGTTGTGTCAGATTACCCAAATCTCATAAGATTTGAGGCAATTAGTTTTTAAGAGGGCTTGTAAAAGTTACTGACCCCCAGGGATAGAAAGATGGACTAACAGAATAATAAAGCACATAAGAAATAATTTATGGAGAATTTTGTTGCCTGCCAGTGATATAACTTTAAAAACAGGGTATAGGTATAGTCCTCAGATTGAGAGAAAGAGATCTCCAGTAGTTGCCAAGAATACAACCATTGAATGAAGAACATTTTTACTACTTTCTAAAGATTCTTTGTAGCACACCCAGCTAATTCTAAAATGATAGTTGGAAAAATGCATGTGGAAAATATATATATTAATATTATTCCAATTTACAGGTTTTGCAGCTGGGCCTTCAAATTTAAAACAGGCCCTGAGGTTAACCTTGGATCAGATTAAGCCCAGTCAAACATTTATATATAATCATGACTGTTTAACAAAGGCTTTTCCTCAGTAAGGAAAAAAAGACAGCCCCAAGTGTTTAATAAAGGAAATGGAAGAAGTTAAAAACCATCATGATGGCCAGTAAAGGCATCTGGTGAATATTAGAAGTGTCAGCAAGTCATAAAAAAGCCAGTTCATCAAGAACATTCCATTTATATATTGCTGACAAGAATAACAGCAGAAAATGAAAATATGAGAAGAAGAATAGGGAGACAGGGGAAAAACATACAAAAATAGTATATGTAGTTTTATCAAATTAAAAAAAAACCCAAGGCAATTTAGAATTATGTTTTAATCTGGCTTCCACTGAACAATATGTCAGGACCAAAGAAACATGGGTGAATTGTGTTTTCTTGATGGATCAGTTCAACATCTTGTTAATCGTTCTCTTCCCCATGGGTAATAACGTAAACAAGATTCTTGTAATCAAGATAACCAGAGGGATCTGGAGGAAAAGCACTGAAGGTCTGCTTCACCTGAAAAAGAGGTACAAAATAAAAGTTAGAAAGGACATATGCAGAGAGTTAATAATTGCAGTTTCCACATAGACAAAACAAATCCTAACCAGGTTTCTAGTCATTTAGGGACATAATTCATTGTCCCCACTTGGAAGAATGAAGTGTTATTAATTTATTTATTTTATTTGTCAATTGCTTACAAGATAATAAGTATAAGTATATACATAGTTATGAATACATGAAATGGGCTACATATAAGAAAAATGAAAGAAACAGATAGCATCAGGGACGGTAGGCAGACTTTGGTGCGACTTATGCCATC
This sequence comes from Laticauda laticaudata, assembly GCA_004320025.1. NCBI lineage: Eukaryota > Metazoa > Chordata > Lepidosauria > Squamata > Elapidae > Laticauda > Laticauda laticaudata. Next base: position 20,512 of record BHFT01052123.1, read on the forward strand.
GCCCCTTAACAGACCTCTTAAGGAACAGGGGGTGAGGTCAAATAAGTAGACAGTCAAAGGTTAAAGTGTTTTGGGTTTGGCGGAAGAAAACTACATGATCATTAGAGTATTCCAGACATTGACTGCTCCTGTTGGCTGAAGTTGTATTTCCTGCAATCAAGCTTGGTGCGGTTAATGTATGAAGTTTGTTAATCTATTGTTTTGGCTCTTGTGTTAGTTATGGTTGAAGCTGAAGTATTCATAGTGGACGAGGTTAGGAACATTGGCAATGTATGATTTAGATATAGACATAACATAGAATCAGACCCGGAAGACGGCGTATCATAGGTTTATCTAGGTGCTAGAAGTTCAAAGTCTGGAATGGCATAAGGATAGATTCTGCAATAGAGTTAAAGGACGGAGTGGATGGAACTCTTCTTGTGAAATAATTTTCTGGACTTTGCTCAGCTGTAGCAATATCAGATACGTGAGATTGGGCTTCAAACTGATGAGACTGTTTTTTCGAGTAATTGAGGTCCTAATGCAAATGTATTTGTATGCTCTAAGTTAGTAGTGTATATTACCAAAAGAAAAAAGCTTACAGAGGATTTGGTTAACAACTCTTAAACGGCCTTTTAGCTATGTAATTACAGTGGGCCTAGGCACTTGATATCATAGAGATGAGAACTCCTAAGAATCCTTGAACAGAGTTTTGGGATCATCATACAAGATCTTGACTTTTCAGCTTGTGGATTTCGTATTTCTGATTGTTCTTTGCCAAATATGTAAGAACACAGTAGACATAATTTATTTGTTGGAGATTATGAAGCTGGCCAGTTTTTGTGTATTAAAAACCCCATCCATGATATCATAGTCAAGATCTTTTATTTGAAGGGTAGCAATATTCCGTCTGTGGTGTTGAATAGCTTTACGATCAATCAGCTTGAAAGAAAATGCTAGTTTGCTCTTAATGTGATCACAGAGGTCAATGTTATGTAGAAGGCTAGAAAGAGAGTTTGATCCCTGAGAGCATTTGCCTTGGGGGACACCATATTGACAGGTGGGCAGAATTTGATAGGAACTCCAATATTGTTGACCATTTGGTTGTCTGTTTGGATCAGGACATGCTCTGCTAATGCCAGTTACCTGCAAGTTGTCCCAGAGACTACCATAAAGAATTTAGTTTTAGGAGTAGTATTGTCAATATACCAAACTGAATCAAAGTTTACAGAAGTCGCTTTTTAGAATTGTGTTCCAATTGCCTTTAATCCTGATCGAGTTGTGTCGTCCATAGTATGATTTTTGCAGTGTAATAGTGTGCAGAGTTACGGGGATAGTTTTTTTCTGAACACCAAAAATAATTGTTTATTGGAGAAGTAGGTTTGTTTGTCTCTAAGTGGAGGATAATGTTGATTGGTTACATAATTTATTCCATGGGACTTTTGGCAGGTTGAATGCAGCATTAAAGGAGATTGGTCTGGTAATTTTCAAACTAGGTCTCTGGGGTTCCCTTTTTGAAGAGTGGGCGAAGACGCGTGCTTGTGACCGCATAGTTAGGCAAAGGAGCTTGGTTCCATGAAAGATTTTTCAAAGATAAATGACTATAGACGGTTTCGCTATGGCAGTGGATAGGAGCTATTTTAAGTAAAGTAGGACAACAATCTTACGTCCTGGTGCAATAGAATAGATAGAGATGGTTTTAGATTGCACAGTACTTTTTCAACATTGTCTTTTGTAAAATCGATAAGTATTAGATCATTGTAGTTGTCTGTGATTCGACTAGGAAATACTGGGCATGATCCGTTGCTGTTTACAAATATGAACCAAAGAATGTGTTAAAGATGTTGACAGCAAAACTATTGAATAAGAGTTTACTGCAGGAGGTTCAAGAAATTAGACAATTTGAGAAATGTGATTTTGCAAGAAAAAGCATGCCCGCCATTTTGATTTCTTTTGCTTTGAATTGAAAAGATATTGCAACTATTTAAAGTTACAATGAAACCCCCCCCCCAAAAAAAGGAACTTATGACTTGATTCTGGAGTTCTGACAAAGGCATACACAGAACCCACAGTCTCATGACCATATTTCAATTGCTTGTCAATCAACTCACTTTTACAGCTGGTTGCAATGTTGTACATTCACCTGCTACAATTTACAATGTATTTTGCTAGAAACTGGGGGATTTAGGCAATTTCCAGGAAAAAACATCTATATAATGCATTGACTCACTTAACAACCGATGATTTCTTAATGATCACCGGAAAAAATATCATAAAATTAGGTTAGACATGTGGTTTGATTTATGGCAGCAATGACTTGTGATGGAAATTCCAAGCTGTTACAATTGTAAGTTGAGGACTATCTTTACATTATTAAGAATGATCATATAGAGGCAATAAATCTGGTTTCTGCATGAACACTGGTTGTAATTGCGATGAAAAAAGAGTATTTTGATTAAGGTGGACAATCCAGTCAAACACAATATGCTCTAATAATGGGACAAATTTCAAATCTGTATTATTGGGGGGGGGGGAAACCTTAAATAAATGTACAACGTGATTACTCTTAACCTCTTGCATATTCTAGATATTAGCAAGATGCTAGAATCTGCAGTATTCCTATATTAAATTTTAATAGTGGAAGTTATTAAATCTTGCAAAAAGTAGGCATTCTGACTAGAAATCTCATGAGATTTTAGCCAAGAAAACCCAAAATTTCATCTTAAACAAAATTAGCACACAAAATTATCCATTGCAATGTCCTACCCATCAATGACAACTTCAACTTCAACCACAACGACACACGAGCACATAATAAATACAAACTCAAGGTAAACCAAACCAAACTCGATTGCAGGAAATTCGACTTCAGCAGCAGACTGGTCAATGCCTGGAATACACTACCCGACTCTGTGGTTTCTTCCCAAAGCCCCAAAATCTTTAACCTTAGACTGTCTACTGTCGACCTCACCCCATTTCTAAGAGGTCTGTAAAGGGGTGCATAAGTGCACCAACGTGCCTACTGTCCCTGTCCTAATGCTCCTTTTTATTCTTATCCATTTCATGTATTAATAATCATGTTTATACTTATATCTGTTATCTAATACATGCTCAACAATAAATAAATAAATAAATACAAATAAATTAAACTCCACACATCTTAAAGCTGCTGAATTTGAAAAATACTGAATGGGAGCATGAGTGAGAGATGGATTTTGATCCTTTCCTTTCCTTTTATCTCCTCTCCTCTCCTTTCCTGCTTCCCTTCCCTTCCCTTCCCTTCTTTCCTTTCCTTTCCTTTCCTCTCCCCTCCTCCTTCCATTCCTTTCATCCTCTCCTTCCATTAAATTCCTGAGTGGAGGAGATGCTGGACTGGAACCTTACAGAGGGCATAACTGATTTAGTCACAAATGCGACATTGTAAAGTGGACCCCTTGAAATCAATGGAGTCCTTTTTGCAGTGTTCAACACAGACACTGGAGCCACAGGACTGTGGCAGAGAAAATAAGAACAATCACTCTTACCACAGTCTGGATATGCAAGGCCCTAATTCAGGGTGGAGGGAATAACAGCCTTTGACAGACATTTTATATACACCAGAAGCAGCTCTACCCATATATTCTGGAATTATCAAATTATCACGGAAAATTACGATTCTTTACATTAAGTTCTGACCATAAAATCCTTCCTAGCACTTCCTGCCACGAAAATTATTCTTAACCAAACAGAAAAAAAAAATGTTGGTTGCGTGCAGTTTGCATGATAAAATAAATCTTACCTCTTCCTCAGTGAACCGGTCTGCCTGCGTCATGAGCACCTCTTTCATACTGTTTCAAATAAAATACATACGGTAAATAAAATGAAGCAAAATGGAATAAAAAATAAAATACATAAAGTAAAGAAAAATAAAATCTAGCACAAAAGTCACTGGCAAAGTCACTTTATCAATGCAATGCTGTCTCTGATACTAAAAGGAAATTGATAGCTGTAACTAGCACAGGTGGACTTATGACCACAATTGAGCCCAAAATTTATGTTGGTAAGCAAAACACTTGTTAAGTGAATTTTGTCCCATTTTACAACCTTTCTTGCCACAGTTGTCAAGAGAAGCACTGTAGTTGTTAAATTTAGTAACATGGCTGATAAGTGAATCTGATTTCCCCAATGACTTGGCCTGTCAGAAGGTTGCAGAAGGGGATCACTTGATCCTGGTCTCAAAGGTCCAAGCCTCAGGTCAAAACCAAAGCAGGATGCCACTCGCTATGATTTCCCAATGGTTTATTTCACTGGAATCTCAGTACACAGTGAAGGGAAATAGTTAGTGCTGGGAGCTTCCACTTCCCAGTGTCCTATGAAGGCTGGAGCCGCACCCTTCCTTTGCTGGAGCAGCTGAAAATCCAGCACCACCAATCAGCTGTTCATCAGCCAGCCTGCAGGCAGCCACAATCAGCTGTTTGTTGGCTGGTTTGCAGGCAGCCTTGATCAGCTGATGGTTGGCCAGCTTGGTCTCCCTCCCCACTGTGGTAGGCCCTGGTGCAGGCTGTGGCATAGACTAGGCCTTGGACGCTTCCACGGGTTTCAGTGTCCAACTCCATGGCAGTCTGGTACCAGTCATTAAGCCAATGAGAAAAGCCCCGGTAAGCACAGGCCTGGCATTATGTGCAGTCCAGGCATGCCTTAAAGTGGTGGAACAGTTTTGGGGTTGACACCCGGGACACTGCCACCATCATAAATATGAGTTAGCACCTGAATTTTGATCACATGGATACAAGGATGTTTCAATAGATGTGTGAAAAATGGTCACTTTTTTCAGTGCCATTGTAACTTTGAATGGTCATTAAATAAACTGCTGTAAACTGAGAACTACTTATATGTTCAGTTTGGATAATAAGGTACGCAAGACCAGTATTCCAACAAACAGCTCTTTATTTGACAGTATAGTGACTTGTAGCCGAACATTTGCCAAAGCCACGGCAGCCCTTCTTATAGTGGCTGCTCGCAGCTTGCGGCCAATGATAGCTCTTTAAGAATTCCCACCGTCAGGCAGGCCAATCAAAATGGTGCTTAATTGACCAATCCGAGAGTGGCCTGTTCTGCCAATCAGTTTTAGTTATTTGGAGTCTTCTAATTTCCATAGACAACACCCCTCCCCCCTTGGTTTCATCCAACGTGCGTAACATAGTCACGCAGGTAGGTGGGGCTTTTGTGGGTCCTACTTGACCTGCGCAGCTCAGTCTCAG
>BHFT01052125.1:0-18790 GCA_004320025.1 Laticauda laticaudata
CGAAATTTTGCTCATCCGCTGTGTCCTTTATGCATACGTTTTGTGTCCATCGGCCAGTGGGACTGGGCCTTAAGTCTTCAAAGACAGCCAGAAAATTGTTCTGCAAACAAAAGGTTTGCCTCCTTCCTCTGGTTTAAGCTTGCAGTTATACCCATAGAGATGGAACTTGGAGACTTGAAAATGGCATTGTTTCTTACTATTTCAGGATAAGGTGGATTTGGGTTGCATTTGGGCTGGTTGTTGTAGCTGGCTTTATTATCAGTCTGTTGGATATGTCTCTTGGATATTTCTGGAGAATCTTAGCAAATTTTAAACTTATATACGAAGACTGTGAAGCAAAGTATTTGCCAGCTTTCTGATTACTAATCAAGCAAAGTTAGAAAACCCCCCTACTGCTACTGAAGTTTTGATTGGGAGGGAGAAAAGAAAAAGAAACCCTAATTGACAAAACCCAGAAATGGATTTTCAACTCTGGGCAAGATCTGAAAAAATAAACATGGTGTTAGAGCATCTTTTTTAAAAAACAGTGTTTCATTTTGTTCTCTTTCTGAAAGTTTTGCTTTTCATCTTGCTGTGGAAAAATACAACAACAGGACAATATACAACAATAGGACAAATGTCACAAATCTACAAAGGTATGTTTGAATATACAAACGTATATTTAAAAATATGAAGAAGCAGGAATATATGAAAGAGGAACAAAGACCCTTGTTTATAGTGACAAACCCTTAGTTTTTGGTAATGCACAGCAATGCCCCTAAAGCTTCTGATAATTTGACCCCAAACTGGGAGGCCTAAATAGAAGGAATCCAGCTTTTGTTTCCTCCAAACGCCTCTCCCATGCAATCCCATTTATACAATGGCATAACTGGTGAAAACTAGAATGTGGCTTTCTAATTTCACCAAGGGTTAGGAGGAAGGAAGTTTTAGTCACAAGAAAACAGGGCTGCGGATACTTCAGAAAAAAGGATTTGGAAGAATAGGTGTTACTTTTAAGAGTCACAATAACTTTATTTTTAATATAATTTTATGAAGTATTTTTTTTTAAAAAAGGAAGATAAAAACTAAAATAAAGCAATATAAGACAAAGAAGAGAAAGAAATCAAACAGAAAACTAATGTGAAAGAATGGAAAATAAAAATAAAATAAAAAAGAAAGAAAAACAATACAAAGAAATAGCTTCCAATCTTCTAAAAATAAATCCAGTTATAATTTTACCTCTTATTCTTTAATTGCAACATAACTCTTTTCTTTCTATAATCTATCATCAAAACCATAAATCATAATTTCATTTCATTCTGTATCATGCAGAATAATGTAAGGGATTTCCAGGAAGAATGCATGTAGAAATTGTCTTTTCTTTGATCAAAGAATTCAGCCACTTGAATAAGTTACATCATCTTCCCCATCATTCCTCCATAGTGTAGAATCCTGACATCTTTGTGCATACAATCATGCTGGTGCAATTTTCATGTACATACAAAAGCAAAGTTCCAATACTTTTTCTAAAGAAGAGTCACATTAACATTAGTAAATTAATTATTTTAAGCATTTGCACTTTTTCCGGTTGGTGCAGAAGGTCCACATCTTTTGGATCATTTTTGAATTGTGTAGGCCTCTTCAATAACTTCTGATTTGCTGGCTAGAATGAGGACATCATAGATGGAACAGTCTTCTTAAAGGGACAGTTTTCTTAAAGAATCCAGTTCTTGTTTATCCCCAGCTTGTTAAAAATAAATAAAGATAAAAGGAAGAGGAGTATCTATCAACAGCCAAGGAGGAGGCTCAAGATGATGCATTTCATTTATGCTATTTGTAATGGATGGCGAATATGTGCTGAAATCTGAGATTATGTTTAATAAAGTGATGTGTAATTGGTTTAGAAAAGCTGTTTATATGGATGTTACTCATAAATCCAAACTGTTCTTACTTTCTCTTGTTTTATTCCCCTTTTTATTTCTCTTTTCCCAGTATATTCTGTTTGGCTTCATTGGTTTAATATGGAATTTATCATTAAAGCCTTCCACACATGCAAGACTGCCTAGTTCTAGAACTAAACTGTGCCTTTTAGAGTTGGCAAAAAGTTTATTAAGTTCCGTATTTCTGGATTTTGAGAAAAACAATGCAAAACACTTTCTACTTCCTAGAACTGAGCTTAAAAGAAAGCCCTGGATAGAATGGCTAAGAACTACTCAGCTAGTTGGACTAAGGCAGGGATGTCTAATTCAAGGCCCAGGGACCAGATCCGACCCGTGGGATGCTTAGATCTGGCCCAGGAAACAGTGAAGTTTCCGGGGGCACCCTGGAAATAATGAAGGACTGGTCAGTGAGGCCTCTGCCAGCAAAAATGGAGCATGGGAGGGCCACATGCTCCATTTTTGCTGGCAGTGGGTTGCAGAAGGCCATCCCTGCCGAAAACTGAGCTCGGTAATCCGTTTCCACTGGCAGAGCCCTCAGACCACCACAGGCGCCTCCAACATAAGTGACGTCAAACTTGCCATGCCCCCCCGCCCCCCCCAAGGTCAAACACAACCCTGATNGCCATGCCCCCCCGGCCCCCCCAAGGTCAAACACAACCCTGATGTGGCGCTTAATGAAATCGAGTTTGACACCCCTGGACTAAGGAGTAATAAGAGGTTCAGGCTAATTAGTGGCAACCTATCTTTTATTGGATAAGCAATCTGCCAGAGAAGTTTTAAATCATGTTTCTTCTTGATCCATCATAGCGCAAAAGGAGAAGGAGTGCTTCTGGAGTCAATAAGTAAGAAATCTTACATGTAAACTTTGAAAAGCCTGATAGAAGAGGATTAGGCTGTATTCCTCTGGAAAAGGAGTTTTACAGCCTGAAGTTGTTCTTGACTCTGCCCTCACCCCTGAGTACCCAAGTGAATCCAGTGGCAGGGGCTGCCCTCTTTCAGCTGCAGTTGGTTCACCAACTTTGTCTCTTTATGAGTTTTATGATCCATGCCCTGGTTACCTTTGAAATTGATTATTATAATGTGCTCGATGTGAAGATAGGCATCTTCACATCGAGTACATTATAATAATCAATTTCAAAGGAAATTTCAAAGGAAATTGATTATTTTAAAGGAAATCTACAAACTGCTGTGACTCCAAAATGGGATGGCTGAACTTCTGTGCAGGATTGTTTTTTATTTTTTTAATTGTAAGCTGCCCACTTTGCAAAATGAGATTTGAAAATTTAGCTTAATAAACAAATAAGTGATACAGGTTCTCTCTCAGTTGCACCGGCTTCCTGTTGTTTTCCAAGACAGATTCAAATGGCTTGTTTTAACACATGGATCATTTTATGGCTTGGATTCTGCCCACCTAATGTACTGACTTTCCCATTATGTCACGAACTGGGAGTTCTATTCATCCTTTAAGGATTTATTGCAAGTGTTGCATAGAAAAGAGAGCTGTCTTGAAGCTTCTGGGATTAGTGCCTGTTTAGTGGTGGCACCTACATTGTAGTATTCACTCCTCTCATAACATGGTTTTCACCCTCACTTGCTGATTTGGGGATAACCATTAAAATCTACTTTTATGACCAATCTTTCCTTTCTTAAACTCTGGCACTTTATTTCAATGTTTTACATATGATAATTGTTTTCAGAAATTTTGGGTGGTGATGTTTTTACATGATGTTCACATTTTGATTGATATTTTATGCTTTATTGATTGATTGAAGTATTGATATTTTATGTTATCTGATGCTTTAAGGCTGATGTAGCTGCGACTAATGCTATTTCAGTGCTGTATGTAAACTACCTGGGTCTGGTGTATCAGAATGAGAGTATAAGTTTGACAATCAATAAATCAAATCAGAGAACTGTAGGGTCTTTCAATGCAATCCATAAATTATGCAGGAAGGTTATGGTTAGCTTAGGATATTTTGCTAACTCAGGCAAAAGTGAAGTGGCTTCCTTTGCAAAGGTCACATAGACAAGTTGATTGGCTTGGCACCCAAATCGTACTCCAGCATTGGCATCTGCTAAAGTAGTGCTCTGAGTCCAGTGTCTATAAGCCACGGTGTAGAGTCCACTCAGCTCTGCCTTTGGATACAACTAATAGCCAGTCAGTTCAGGAAGGTTGGTGTACTACTCACTGAAATCTCATTTTATTTGACCTAATGATAGAGTGGGAAAGCAAAAGGCATTGCCTTGCCTTCTGTCTTTATTAAGCATCAGGGAAATTCTTATAGAAATCACAGGATATTACCAACTGGCAGAAAGAGGGATTAGGTCAGATAGTGTGCTGGTCAGACAGTATATACTGTAGTTAATTGGGAATTGGGAGCTGTCCCCTTAAGGGAATGCCTCATGGGAAATGCAGTTAATGCCTCATGGCAAATGTAGTTCATGTCATGTGGTCACATCTGTAATCCTTATTGGACACTGAATTGACCCTTGGTTGGGTTTGGGGGAGTTTCCTTTATTCTTGCTTGGACCCAGAATTGTGCTGGTGTCTTTCCCTTTGCTCCATCTTTATGTGATGAAGATAACTATATTTTCACACTATGAAGACAATGATGCAAAGATTGGATTTTAGATGAATCTCAACATAACTGTGAGTTATACTTTGAGGATGCCTATTACAATCCAATAAAGAAACTTTGTATGGAAGCCTTTGTAGAGTTTATCTACCTGAGGCTCAATTCAGTGACCAATCAGGATTACAGATGTGACCACATGACATGAACTACATTTCTCATGAGGCATTAACTACATTTACCATGATGCATTCCCTTAAGAAGACAGCTCCCAATTCCCAATTAACTATATACTGTCTGACCAGCACACTCCCCACCTGGAATTATAAATTCCACTACCAACGAACTGTCAATTAACTATATACTGTCTGACCAGTACAGACAGGATAGAAACTCAAATACTTATCAGTGGCTAAAGTTTACTACATGGGCATGCAGCAGTTTGAAACTTCTGATCTGTTTGGTTGCAAAACTAATAAATAACTGAGCCTCTCCATCTGGATGGTTTCCATTCATTGATTGGAGTTAATCTTCAGTTTGAGATTAGCAAAGTTTTCTTTCAAACATCTCTTAGGGGGCTGTCCTTAGCTCCTTTTTTTGGATCAAAGCACTAATTTTGGTATTTTTTTTAGAAAAAATAGATAAGAAGAACAATGCCAACAAAGAACAATTGTAATAAGACTTTCTCTGCCAATAGTTCATTGCTTGAAAGGATTGCATTGAAGAGAGGTTTGACCAGTGCTAATTATGTAGAAATGCTTGCAGATTCTCAGAAATATGGTGTTTCTCAGAACCCCATAGATTTACCATCTTTGTGGGGGAAAAATTGTAGATCATTGCAAGATCAGTGCCATTTCCATGTTTTCCAGGACAGCTTTTTCATTAACTCAGTGAAACTACGAAAGGTCGGAATTTGCTTTATTCTTTCAATCTGGTTGAATTTCAACTTTTGTAGAAATAAAACACAAGAAAGACAAACAAGATCTACCACAAGACTGTAGTGTGTTACATTCCTATTATTTCTTACAGCCAAATAGAATTGCTCTCTTCCTCAAAATTCTGTTCCACTCCCCATCCAACCCAATTTTTGGTACCCCAAATTAAGAGCTTGAACATATTTGGTGTCCCTGCACACATACTATTCAGTTTGGGGGAATATTCCCCAATTAAGGCTTTTGTTCCTAAGTAAAATTGTACTACTGAAAAGATTGGACGTTTCCTAGTTCTTCAGGTATTTACTTCTAATGTATGGGTACTTTTGTCTTGCCTACACTTGTTTTGGCTATGTCAGCATTGGCACTCACACTAGAACATTGGAAACAGAAGGAATTGTTATGTAGCCATCTGTTTCCTGCAAAATACCCATTGGTAAATAAAGGTAATTAGGACGAGACCATACATCACCTCCTCTCTGCAGAATTATTGCCAGCTTCTTGAAGTGAAATCTATTCATATATATTCCAATTTCTCTCTCTTAAAATTACTATCTGGATGGGTTATCGCTATCACCACTAGGGGGCATATTACAGCTTGCATAGCATATGGCAGCCTAACTAAATTAACAAGAGTAACATAACCTTTGCATTTTTGTTTTTTTCCCTTTCCCTTTTCTCTTTTTATTGTATGGGATCATCTCTGGACATCGCTTGTACTTTGATCGCTCCAAAGTTTGGCATCATTCCTACAAAAGGAGAGAAATCGCGAGTGAGAGAAAAGAGGTCTTTGTTCTCCACAGCTGCTGTCATTCTGTAGAAAAATCTCAGCACAGGTATTAAACACTCATTATTGATTGGTCAGCCGGTGGTCCAGTTTTATCTTCTCATACCTGTTGGAGTGAGGTTATTTGCACTACAAATAATTTAGTTCCTGAGGTCTTGCTAAAGTTAAAAGCACAGGGTCGGCTGGAACGCTGATGAAAAAATGTTGGAGGACCTGCAATGATGGCTCTTATCCAATAAAGCAACCTCGTACTCCCAGTGGCAGGCTGTTAATGCAATTCCACAGGCTGCATCAATAGCACCATGTTCCTGAATAGTCATATTTTCATGTAAAGCAGGGTCTGTGCGAGATGACCATACTCCCAGGGCAAGCAATGATGCAATTACTTGAAACACTACTGAACAAGACTTCACAATTCTGTTGCGGCCAAGTTCTTTCTTTCTCTCTTTTTAAAAACATCACTGCACACATTATCTCTGTACTTTTCTTATAATAATATTCTGCTGTCCCTATGGTGCATGCCAAAACTTACAGATTCCTCCATGCCAGGTTGTTAATATATCACAACTTGGACACACATCCACTCCTTTGAGATAATGCTAACAGTAATGGCCATGGCCCTGTATAGGTATACCACTTTTCCCAGTGTGGAGTCTTTCAGTTATGTTGGGACTATGTTTCAGACTAGCTATTGGTCATGCTGCTTAGAATTTCTGGTCCCAAACAGCTGGAAAACATCAGATTAGAGAAGACTGACATATAGTTCAAAGTAATAGCCTTGTGTATGTGTTCTTACCATATTTCTAATTAATTTCAACCCTGGCAAGCAGGGTTTTTTTGTATCCTCCTTTTTGAGGGCTTTTCTCCATTTGCACTTAATCATAGTAGAAGTATTTTCTTATATATCTCCTGTGATATCATCTTCATCACATTTGAGAGATAGATGAGAGTCGTTGTTTAATTGTACCAGTGTAGATATTGTCCCACTTCAGTTAACATTTATCAACATTTGCAGGTTGTGTTAATTCTGTTATGCTTCACTATTTGTTACAGCAGACAAAGTTGAGTGATCGGTAGCAAGTGGGATCACAAACATGTTTACTGATCATTGCAGGTTGATGTGGGCACACCTATTCCATTGAGTCCCTGCTAATATTGTGTCCCCACATTCTGCTATTATCATTGCTAAAGGCTGGATACAGTGACACATTAAGCCACAACTAATCTGGGCATGAAATAGCGTGAAGTGCCTAACCAGCCTAACCAGATGAAATAGTGTAACATTGGAATGCGAGGATCTAATTACCGGTAGTCCTTGACTTATGATCACAATTGAGCCCAAAATTTATATTGCTAACTGAGAAATATGTTGTGACTTTTCCCTCATTTTACAACTTTTCTTGCCACATTTGTTAAGCAAATCACTGCAGTTATTAGTAAATTAGTCACCTGGTTGTTAAGTGAATCTGGCTTCCCCACTGACTTTGCTTGTCAGAAGGTTGCAAAAGGGAATCCCATGACTGCAACGGTCATAAATATGAACTAGCTGTCAAGCATCCAAATGTAAATCATGTGATCATCAGGATGGTGCAATGAACAGTCTTAAAGTGTGAAAAACTGTCATAAGACACTTTTTTCAGTGCCATTGTAACGTTGAAGAGACACTAAACAATCTTATTGTAAGTTGAGGACTTTCTCTCCACTCACTCGCCAATCAGTAGGGAGGAATCTGGAAGTTGGCATGTGTTGTATGTGTAAAGAAAACAGAGGGAGAGAACTCCAAAGCAAAGATCTTGCTTGGGACTGTGTCTCCCTTTGCGACTCCAGCCAGGTATATTTTGTTTTATTTTATTCATCTGGGGTTATGACAGAAAGAGATACAGAAGAAGAAGCATTGGGTGGAGCCTTGAGCAGGCATGCTGTCTTGCAGCCATTTCTGCTGTAATGCAGAGATTGACATATTGAGTCATTTTTGAATGAGCAGCCATAAAAAAAAAAATGACAGAATGAATAGTTGTATGTTTTTCTGCTGGTTGGTAATACCCAGAACGAAGGAGGACATCAAAACCACAGGAATTTTCCTACAGTATGCTACACAAGAATAGAATAACCGAGTTGGAAGGGATTTCGGACGTCTGCTAGTCCAACCCCTTGCTTCGGCAGGAAAGCATGATCAGGACAGTACTATTCGACACTGAATCCAAACAGATTATTTCATGTCTAGGATTATTTTCTGCTGACTGAAGGAAGAGTAGATAGCATTTTAATTCAGCAGGTGAGGAAAAGTCCTGCATTAGCTTCCACATTTGACATGCATTTATGATAACACTGGGATTCATTAGAGTCTCTCATATTCCAAAATACCATCAAGACACATCATAATACTTTAACTGTGTTCAAGCCATCATGGAAAAAGGAAGTGGCAAACCATTTCCATGCTGTTGCCAAGAAATGTGTGGATATGCCCCAGTGGTGGGATTCAAATTTTTTTACTACTGATTCTGAGGGCATGGCTTGGTGGGTGTGGCAGGGGAAGGATACTGTAAAATCTCCAGTCAGAGGTGGGATTTGCCGGTTCTCCGAACTACTCAAAGTTCCGCTACTAGTTCTCCAGAACTGGTGAGAACCTGCTGAATACCACCTCTGATATGCCCATAGAGTCCCCAGAAGATGAGGTATTCTCAAGGAAGACTTTACCTTGCAAAGGCTTCCCGACTGCATCCTTTCTCAAAGCACCCTGAAGTGCTAATCACCTAAAACACAATTCTTTCCACATCTATTTACATCACTTGATGACCTTTTTAATATTTATAATACTTCTACCTCTGCCCTGGCAAATCTCTTTGTGGTCCCTTGCCCACTTTTACAACAATTTCACACATTCCTTTTTCTGGCAGAGCTGAATCATTTTTCTGGGAAATGGATATACACCAAATGTTAGAATGATTTTCTAAATGTCTCTATTTGCAGGGTTTCCCAGATTTCTGTTGTCACTGGATAAACTGAATGCTTGCTGCATTCAGATGTTATGAATATTCTGCATAATAATCCTGTTAAATTGTTAAAAATAGTAGGATTCTTTATACGTGCATGTGGATATGCTGTTATAATATGACCATACTTAATACAAATGTATTACAATTTCAGAACATTTGATCATCTGATAGAAAACAATAGTTACTAATAAGAACATAATTCAATCTTTCTGAATCTAATTCATTGGAACTACCTTGCTGGAAAATTGTTACAGAAAATATCTAGGTATTCCTGGCCATTTCATGAAGACTTTCTTTCTACACGAAAAGAGAATTTGTTCAATTGATGTGGTTTCCAGGAATTGTGTTATTTTCATGAGGTTTATTAAAATGATGTCAAGTAAGTTAATAAAATATATTATATTAAGTGGCTTCATCATATCATGAGGTTGACAGACTTCTTTTAACTCCATTTAAAGTGGTTTACACACTACAATGAAAACATTGGCTTGATTTACTATTTAGTGTTGTGTGAATCCAGAAATTTGTGGTTTGTGAATTATGTTTATTGTATGGTGTGTACTATAGTGCAAACAAAGCTAGTTGTGATTTATTTTAGAAAATATAGATTTACTATATTTTGTTGTTTATAGACAAACAATATGGTTTAGCATATTTTTGTGAACCGAGTCAAAATCTGCAAACATATCAAATACCAGGATTATGACCTTAAGTATAGAAAAGGACGCTATATAAATGAATAGCTCCCTATCCACTTATTGACTTGACAAATATATTACAATACAGTTAATGGACTAGTTGCAGATAGGAATTATTGTTATTTCTAAGTTTTCATTAAATCTATATCACTTGTGTCAATTTATGTGAATGGGTAAAATTGTATAGAAATGGACACAAATCATATATGTTACATCATTTGCAAAAGATATCATTAGGCAAATGGATTAATTTGCATTAAAAATAACATTATATAAATGTGGTAAACTGTCATAGAAGTTGCAAAATTAAAACATAATTGATATATATTTGTCAGGCTAGAATATTTCAGACACAGTCTGCAATTTAGAGGGATGTCTGAATAGAAATTTGTCTATTCCAAGTAAAACCTGCTGAATGGGAGTCACTTCGATCAGTTCAACTGATCCATCTTGTTCTATATGTAAATGGTTGAATCCTAGACTACTGTTCTGATTGGTCCAGATAAGTAAGAAGTGGATTGGTTCACTAGGAACCAATCCAAAGAGCTGCTGAAAGGCGGCACATTCAAGGGAATGCCATAGGCTGAAAGCAGGCAGGCCAGCCTGTATAAAAGGCTGGCCTCGGCTGCAGCCAAAGTGTTCCTATTCTGACTACTGTTTGAATAAAGCCTTTTGTTGTTGGAACCCGGTCTACCTCGTGTGTTTTCCGAACAAAACACATCTAGTTCAGTTTTCTGTTCCCACCAACCAGTATTTGTTGGGTCCTTCAGCAAGATGAAATGGCAGTAGTCTCCTTCTGCTACTTAAAATAAGTAGCCATCATGGTTGGTACCCATGGATACTCTTAACTGTCAAGTGCTATCTAATGTAAAGCTAAACAGGGTGACTTCTATCAAGTCCTCTGTTTAATTATATGCTATGTTCAGAAGTCTCTCTTTTTATCTGTTTTTAATTTAATTGTGAAGATTTCAGAATTATAAAATGGAGCAATTATTTTTTCAAAAAAAAACCCCTACCCCCTCTGCAATGTAATAACCTGCAATGTAAAAACTGCAATTTAAAAACCCCTACCTACACTCTGCAATGTAATATTTCCTCTCCCCTTATTGTACTGCTATTTTCTCATCTTCCAGTGCAGTTACCAGAACATTATTCTAAGCTAAGTTCATATCATAGATTTGTGGAGAGTCTTTATGATATTGACATTTTTTATTTTCAAGGCTGGTCCTAATGATCCTCAGTTTGGAATCTGACTTTTTTTTTTACAATAGTTAACTCAGTCAATACCTTTCATTGAACCAGCATGGCATAATCTGTGACTGGTGACAATGTTGATGCAACTCCTGTTCTCTAAGCAAGAAAGAAATTAGGGGAAGCTTAAGCAATTCCCTTGCTCCGTATAGGATTTTGGTGAATGTGCATTTTTAGAGATGTTTACCTTCTAGGATACATTGGTACTCTTCGTATATTTTACTTGAGAGATTGAAACTGAAAAATAAAGGTTTATCTAAGGCTGCCTAGCAGAGGGGAAACATGACCTTTGTTAAGCAGAAACCTAAAGTAGTTTAAAAAAAAAAAAACTCCTCCTGTTCCTCCTGCCTTGAACCTCATACCTGTTTCATTATCCACAGCCGGATGGAAGCAACACCCATACAAAGGATGGCAAATGGGTGTTGTTTTTCAGGAAAAATGTGCGCTTCATCCTCAGATAGCTGAATGTGGAGTCCTCAGTCAGAGCCAGGAAATAAAGCATGGAAGGTACAGAAGCAGCAGTGGAGGACATTTCAGCATGGTCTGGCTCCCACATGTGCTGAGATTATTAGAATGATTTATAGGAAAGAATGCCACTCTCTCATTGCCTCCTCCCTTCTTTGGCTTTATAATAATACATTAGGCTTTTAACCTTTGACCAAAAGAGGTGGAAAGGAAGATTCAGAAAACACCATGGTGCTCAGCTCACAGCCTAGCCTGACCTGGGAAACTGCTTCCCTTCCCTGCCTCCCACTGCCCCCCATCAGTTGGCCTTGGCTCTTTGAGCTACAAAGGGAAGGGTGCTTCCACAGCACATGAGGGGTTAAGCCAGGCTTTGGAATGCAAGAGTTTAGAGAGAGGCGTAGGCTGCCTTGAGGTCACCTGTGAGGGATTAGCGAGGACTTGCAGACAGTTGTTGTTTGAGGACTGTCTGAGGCTTTAGAAAGGGGGTAGGGGGGGGATGGAATAAGGTGGGGGGAAGAATAGCCCAGCGGGAGGGATCTTCCTGTCCTGCTGGGATTATACAACTATCAGATGCATTTGTGAAAGCTGAACTGTAAACTCTCTGTCTTTTTTGTTAAGGAAATAAATCCATCACCAGCTTCGGGGAGAAAGCAGAGAAGAAGAAGAAAAAAAATGAAGCGCTCTTCTCAGCATGTTTCAAGGCAAAGGTGGAAGTGACCCGGCAGGGATAGTGCCTTGCACATGCTGGCTAACTCTTTAGACATGGAGGAAGCCTTTGTGGTCCCAGGCAGTGGGGATCCCTTGTCTTCTCCGGATGAAACTGGCCAAGCAGGATTGCCCAACCCCTCCTTCTCTGGAGGAGCTTTCTGTAGGAGAGACAAGGATTACTCAAATGCTGGGAGGAAGAAGGAGTCCAGAAAGGCCATTTTCTCCAGTGGGAGGGAGAAGCTTTTTTCTGGCACACTTCAGATCTTCCCAAATGGTGCTTGGGGCATCCCAGAGGAAGTAGGGCTCATGCTCTAAAACACAGCCCAAAGAAGCCCACTGAGAGCTCCATTATCCCTTCCTTTAACTAAGAAGCTCTGGGATTGTCTTCTAAACACCTCTTTTAATGTAATGAGAACAAAAATAAGACATGTGTTAGAGGTTCCAAATGAGTGTTATATCTTTCCTTGCTTTTTTTGAGTAGTACTATGTTGTATTTCCTTTTGTTTTGCCTCTTTTTTAAGTCAGGAGAATGAGGGGGAAAAAGCATAGGCTCAGGGTGGTTTATCCCCTTCAAATCTATGAAAACCTGCAACCTCTGGCAATTTCCCTCTATTGAACTATTGCAATGTATAGCAATAGCAATAGCACTTAGACTTATATCCCGCTTCACAGTGCATTCCAGCCTCTAAGAGGTTTAATATTAAATAGCAATAGCACTTAGACTTATATACCACTTCACAGTGCCTTCCAGCCTCTAAGAGGCTTAATATTAAATAAAAATATCACTTAAATTTACATACCGCTTAACTGTGCTTTCTAACCCTTTCTAAGTGATTTATTGCTTATTTCTCCCAACAATCTGATCCTCATTTTACTGACCTCGGAAGGAAAGAAGGCTGAGTCAACCTTGAGCCTGGTGAGACCTGAACTGACAAACTGCTGGCAGCTGATGTTGCAATACTACATTCTAGCCACTGCACCACCACAGCTCTCATAGTTGGCAAGTTCTTTGCCATCAGCACTGAATATTAGTCTGTTCAAAGACCCAATTCAAAATCCTGATTTTGACTTCTAAAGCCCACAACAATTAGGACCAGGGAACCTGAAGGAGTACCTTTTCCCTTATGTACCTACCTGGATCTTAAGATCATCAAATAACACCCTCCTCTAGATTTCCTCATCAAAGAGGTGAAATGCACCTTTCAAGGTGGAGAACTTTTTCTGTGTGCAGCACATTTATGGAACACCCTCTTCTGAAAAGTTCAACTGGTGCCCACACCGTTTTGACTACAGATAAAGCCCTTTCCATTTTCCTAGGCTTTTAAACTGGCTTCGTATTTTTAAAATTGTATGCATTTTATTGTATTTGTATGTATTTGATAGTATATAGACTATTTTGGCTAATGCATAAAAGTAGTCCCTGAGGATTTTACTCTGCTACTCATTGCTGAGTCTACATAGGGGCAACATCTCCATTTCAAGGACTATTGAACCAGCTATCCAAAGACATTTCCATGGTCATGTGGCCAGTATGATATCATGGAGTGCTGTTATATTTTCACCAAAGGGTGAAAATGTACCTATTAATCTACTTGCATTTGCATGGTTTCAAACTGCTAGTCTGGCAGGAGCGAAGGTGAGGACGGACTTTCCAACCAACAAGCCCACCATCTTAACCACTGAGCCATCATGCCTCTATAGCTAAAGAAATAATAAATAAAGATATCTCAGGTCATAAATGTGAAATATTAATAGAAACAGTATACATACCACAAAAGACCAGTGGAAATTGTTCTTCAGAGCCTCTTAATAACTACAGAGTTGACTTCTTAATGACTGCAAGGTTAGGCTCTGGACTATTTATCTTAGAACATTTAGTTAGGGTTAGATTTTGGCTTTCATTGATGTACCATATGATCATCCTAATGTAAATTAGAGCCAGAGAAGTTAATATTCTGATTATATGCCTATGCAGAGACATTTGTAGAGGTTTAATAATGTCAAAATGTCATACATACAGGTCAATCTTTCTTTAAATGTGTGTTTCAGGCATTGCTTCTGTGTAAAGATAGGTGGGCTTCAATTGTCCTGGTTGTGCCTGCCATTTTAAAGCTGTGGGCCCCTCTGTGGATGCCCTTGTGCCTATGAATACCATCTGAAAAAATTATCTATGCAGTGGATCCATAGAGTTAAAATCCCTATCCATGTTTTAATATAGTTCTGAAAATCAGTTATTCTGGAAAAAAATCACTGATTATGAATATGTGCTGTCCAGTTGGCATTGACATTTAGCAACAATACAGATAGATTTTCCAAAGGATGATATGTCCGGAACCTGGTCCTTTAGGTCTTTGAAAGTTATTAGTTCATGACTGTAACTGAGTCTATCCACCTGGCTGTTGATCTTCCTCCTCTTTTCCTCTTTTCCTTCCATTTTTTACAGCATTATGGATTTCTCAAGGGAGGTCTTTAATGTATGCAAAATATGATCATTAATAATTGTGCCTCAAATGAGAAATTTGGATTGATTTCTTTTAAGGCTAGGTCCCACTGGCCGATGGATGCAAAACGTATGCGTAAAGGACACAGTGGACAAGCAAAATTTTGGGGGTGGCTCCATCCGTTGTCATCCACTCCGAAAAGTGGTGAAAATTTGCAAAAACAGAACAGAAAAGAACGGAAAAGAACGGAAAAGAACGGACGTGGGTAGTACGTAGCGGGGATGTTAAGTGGATGTTCATAGGAAGCCTAGCGGATGACAGCAGATGGAAGCAGATGACACATCCGAAGGGGTTCTGGGGGAGAATTGAAAGAGAGAGAATCTATAAAAAGCAGGGAGAAAATCATCTGGATTCAGTATGAGTCAGCAGCCGGTGGGTCTACAGACTCTTCATCTTGGTCTTGGGTTTCCAGATCTCAATGTGGTCTCATCATGGAGTCATGAACGTACTGTATGGTTAGCTGTGATCATTCATCACCAGAGCAAAACTGTTCAGACCTGTTTCACCTTTATACAGAAGTGAGGAAAGAAGGAGATGTCAAGAGCTGTGGTGGGTCCAAGGATGGATTGTGAGAAGAATGGAGTTTGGACTGTATAGACCAATTGATGGTGTGAGCTGAGGAATCTGCCACGCAGCCTGTTTTGACGCACTTGTAGAGCATCTGAGACCGGTTGACCAAGCTACAAACTTCTGTGCAACCTGGACCTGGACTGAAGGTGGCACTCGACCTGCGCCACCTGGCTCTGGAATCACATCAGCACATGCATGTTATGCGTGGAGGGTGCACAAACAGCATCAGAAAGTGGTCGGAGAAGTGGTACAGGCTCATCGAAGAATACATGGAGGAGCTCTCAATGTGCCCACCATTGAACTGTGGAGGAAACTTACAGAAGAGTGGTTCAGAGGTGGAACTTTCCCAACACGTTGAAGCCATAGATGGGCAAGCAATGGCCTGCAAGTCCTCCAGCCAACTCAGGGTCCACTTATTTCAACTATAAGGGTTTTCCTTCAGTATCATCGACTCTTTCGCCATGGTTGATGCTGACTACAAGCTTCATGTACATTGATGCTTCAGGCAAGGGGTCAGCTTCAGATGGCCAGCGTATACAATGCTACTGACGCTCAAGGATGGGCTGGAACGCAACCTCATCATGGTTTTCGCAGATCCAGATCCCTACCTACTGACACACAGATGTGCCCTACTTCATCATTGGTGATGATGTTCTCCTCAGAACTACTATGAAGTCCATACAGTTCAAGATACCTCACCCGTGAAAGAGAGGATTTCACTAAGGCTGTCAGGGCAAGACGTGTTGGTGAAGAAGCTTTGGCATCCTTGGCAACAGGTCCAGATACTTCTTCACCACCATGCAGCATGAGGCACATACTGTGAGGAGCTCGTGGAAGCTTTGCTGCATCCTGACAATCTATGCCACCCACTACCGCAGTGTTGCAGACAGACGTGGGGAACGTCAGCAAGGGAATGGGGACATGGAGCCTGGTGAATGGAGGGGCAAGGCCGTAACCTGATAGACACTGTGGATGTACAAGGCCCACAAGCTTACGTGAAGGGAAGAAGGATGGAGCAAGGAAGGATGATAGATGGTTGATGGATGCTTCACTTGAGCCTGTTTGCATAACATGATGAGATTGTGCCATGTATGTAGTGGTCTACAATGATAGGGCATTAATAAAGAAGCTTTGTTATTTTAAAAAATGTGTTGATCATGAATAAATTGTTATTGATAATAAGGTCCATATGTGTGGCAGCTGGGATGGGGGACCATAACAGTTCCACAATGCTTGCACTGGAGGGTTATTTATCTATCCCACAGCTTACCTTATCTATCCCACAAGCAATGCAAAGACTTAACATTTGTTAAAAGTTTTTTCACGCAACAACTTTAACTAGTAAAAAAAATGAATCAAGTGTATTAAGCAAAGATTAACGCTTTAATTAACTGTTTTAGTAACTTTATGACTTTAGTTAAAAAAGCAAAATGACCAAGTAAAGTGTCTTCAGCAAAGATAAAGTGAACAAGTAAACAACTTAGTTCTCTGACACTATTCTCAGTCCTCTGAGTCATGTCCATGGTCCTCAGCTATTAGCGTCAGGGGACTGTGGAGGTGGCTGTGGCTTGAGTGCTGGTCTGAGGCGCATTATCTCCAAGTAACAACAGGGGATGGTTGTGTTCAGGAAGCTGTCCGAGAGCTGATCAGTCCGTCAGGTTGAGAGGCCCCTTCCTCAAGGACGCTGGGATGTCAGGCACAGTAAACTCGGAAGACGATTTCTGGTTGAGGGGCATGGCTGTGGGGTGGAGGAAAAGAAGGAGTGTAGTGGGGCTGTCTGGTCTGCAGCTGGGTGAGGACTGTCATCTTGTGAGCGTGCGATCGAACTGGCTGGACTGGGAAAGGTCTGTTTTTTGCTGTGGGAAGTCCTGTAGTCATACCTTGTAGGTGAGGGGCTGTTGAAAGCCATGGAAGGGCTGTGACATCGCCTGGGGTGGAGAGCAGACCAGGACTGGGTCGGAGGCAGGTTCAGCTGGGCCTGGGAGGGGTTGTGCAGAAGTGCTGTGATCCTTCTGCTTTCATCACCTGGTATGGCCTTGGGGCAGGTCATGAGGGTCTGCTCACTGTAAGGTCGATGCAAGGGTGGCAGCCCAAGGATCCTCTGTCCAAGTGGACCAGCTGAGAGAGAAGTTCTGTGGCTCGTCTTACATTTGTGTCCCTGATCTCCAACAGGACACTGTGGTTCTGGCCTCACAGTCTTACCTCTCTGCTGCATCCTGTTTGGAGCTGGGGGGCTGGGGGTGGGTTGGCTTTCTGGTGATTGCTGCTTCTTCCTCCATTTGTGACAAGGGGATCCTCCAAGTCCACGCGGCATGGGGAATGGAAGCTGCGGGGGGGGTCTCTGCCGTGGGCCCTCTGAAGACACCTGCCTGGCAACAGGGTAGCTGGCTCCTGGCTGGAACAGAGGACTGGCTGTCTGGTGGGCTGTCCCTGAGGAGAGGGGGTCTCAGAGGGGCTGCTCCGCGTGACGGATCCTCACCTCGCAGAAACTGCACTTGGCCATGACACTAAATCTCCCGGTCAGTAACGCTTGACAGCGCCGCTGCCGCGAATTGCTTGAAGTGTAGCTTGGCCATACCAGGTGTGAATGTGCTTCCACCCTCCTAGGAGTACATCTGGCCAGTGTACCCAGGCTCTCTGCCTTGTCTCTCCAAGCTGCCTGCCTTCTTCTTTGTGTTGCGATACAGTCCCTGTGGCCCTTTCTCCACAGGTTTCGTTCTCCCTCAGTTATTCCAGCACCTCATCCATCGCTCTTCGAATGGTGTACTGTCCTCTCTCCCTTCTCTTCTTGCCCCTTCCTCCTCTGGCAGGGGCTTAGCAGGCCTCAGGGGCTTGAGCAGCAGGGCCTTCAGGGCTTGAGCAGCAGGCTTCAGGGGCTTTGAGGCTAGGCCAGGGCCTTCAGGGACTGGAGCAGCAGGGCTTCAAAGAGCTGGAGCAGCAGGGGCCTTCAGGGCTGGAGCAGAGGGCCTCAGCAGAAGGCTTTGAGGGGCTTGAGGGCTTGGGGCTGGTTCCGGCAGCAGGAAGCAGCAGGAGGAGGAGGTTCAGCGTCAGTGCCAGGGGGTGGGATGCTTGTTCAGTCCTTCTTGCCAGGGCTGGAACGAGTAAGGCAACAAGTTCCTTTTTTCCTGGACGTGATGATGAACCATGGTGTTCCTCTAGATGTATGTGGCAGCACTCTTTCCTATAAATGCTGACTGCATACGTGCTGCATCCTTTTATAATCACGGAGCTGCCGATTCCTACCTACCGCATTAGCGCAGTGAAACGCTTTGCATTGTATATGCATCCACAGGGCAATCCATTTGCTTCCTATAAACAGGCGTCCGTGATGGCCATCTGCTTCATCCATTCTATGCATCCGCCCCCTTCCGCTTCATGCGTCCGTTCGGC